>JAEVLN010000032.1:95378-125629 GCA_018350325.1 Globodera rostochiensis
CCGCGCACTCCCTTTGAATCCCTTCATTCTTCCTTAAGCTGATTGAAGAAAATGTAAAAATATTTTAAGACTTTGAGGGGCCGACGACAGCGCCGAGAATTGAAGAGTTTAAAAACATATTTGGTTCAACAAAAACTTTGTGTGCGTCTCCTTCAGCTCCAATTCCAGCTGTTCGACTCGTTCACTCAATGCGGCAACCAATTGTTGCTGAAGATGTTGTTGTTGTTCCATTCCGATGACCTTTGACTGCAGAACATTCTCCGCCAACTTTATGGCAGATGGAAAAAAGACGGAAATCCGGATGACAAGTTGGCCGCGCTGGACACTGGGCACCACCAACACAATGAGAACGAAGAAGAAGAGAAGAATGAGCAGGGAAAGAAGGAAATCACGAGGAGGAGCGCCGTGGGGGGTGTGACTGAAAAATAAATAATACAATAAAAAATAGCTTTAAAAAGAAAGAAGTTGGAGTGAGAGAGAAAGAGGGTAAAAAAGGAAGAAAAAGAGGAGAAAAGAGAAGAAAATAAGAAAGCGAGAGAGAGAGAGAAAGGGAGAGTTAAGAGAGCGAGAGGAGGAGAGAGATGAAGAAAGACCCCCCACCCCATCCCTCAAATCAGGTCAAATCAGGCATGGGAGGACCATTTGATCATCCTCTTCAACCCCTCTCCCCACCTGTTGTTGTTGTTGTTCTGCTGCTGGTGCTGCACCGCCAACTCCGGCTCCTCCATGTTGTTCTGTTGCTGGTGTTGCTCCAGCTGCGCTTTGTATATTTCTTCTTTCATTTTTTGCTGCTGCACCGCCAACTCTAGCTCTTCCACTAAAGACATTCCGCCAAAATTTCCAACCTCCGGACCATTAGACAACAGCTTGCCCGACCGCGCATTGCCAACACTGTCCTGCTGATCCTGATCAGAGAAATTTCGCGAGTCACGTCCTTCCACGACGTTGGCATCTGCCGAGAACAGGGGAAGTTTGACTTGTTTCATTAAGAATTCAAACTCGCCAAAAAATTGACATGCCGGAGGGGGTGGGTGGTTAAAAAAATGCATTCTTTAAAGTTGGAATCTTTTTTTGTGTTTAAAATGTTTTGGAGGCTAACAAAAATTTCAAATTTTTGACCCGACTCCGTGCCGGGGAAAGAAACTTGAGCCCGCTTAATTAACATTCTCGGTTTCCACCAAATCTTTGGATTTTCCCTTCTCTCCACAGAAAAAGAAGGCTCAAAATTTTGAAAAAACACCCGGGCCTAGATTTTCTAGCTCAACTAGACTCGGGCCGGGTCAATAAACCAGGATAGCGCGGCTTTTTTTTCTAAAATCACCCGGATCCGGACTACCGGGCTCAGCTTAATCCGGGCCCGAGTCGTCCCGAAGCCCACTCAAAAGTGTCCAAAAGTGTTTCGAATCCCCTGCACATCTTCGGCTAAGCCTAAGCTTGGTCTAAGCTAAGCTTAGTTCGGTCCGGTAGCCTCCAGTTTCTATTAAATCGTCAAAAATTCGCAAAAAACAAAAATTTGCAACGCAAACGAACGAACCCCCACCTTCATCGTCCAACCGATGAGAGGAGCTGGAAGAGTCGAGAGTAAAGGTATTTTTGTCGGCGGCAACGCCTACGGAATGCATCAGAGAAGTGAACCCGGCGCCCGACGACGATGAACGGGAGGAAGACGAAGACGTACTGGCACTGGAAGGAGTCTGAAATTAGACAAAAATTTTCACTAAAAAAATTGCAGAATTTTATTCCTAGAAATCCTATCACAAGCAAAAAAAAATCAGCAAAATTCAAAGGGTTTTAGACCAATTTTCATAGAAAATTCCCTCAAAAATTCAATTCTCTCAAAATTTTGGATTTTTATGTCCTGGAATCAACCTGGTTAACATGCGGGTCCCGACCCCGGCTTTCACGATCCCGGTCCCGGTTTTTACCAAAAATCCCGATCCCGGCCAACTCTACTTTAAGTAAAGTAGGCCGAGACTGGGACTGATACTGAAGTCTCCAATTTTGGGACTGAATTTCCCCCTTATAAAATCCTGGGTTTCCCAAAAATCCTGGTCTCGGCTAACTCTACCTTAAAAGCGTTGTCTCTTTTCAGCACTCTGATTTCCTCTTCAGTCGCGTCAATTTGCTTCAACCGTTCGTCGTCCTCGTCACAATATTGGGCGTTGATCTCCTCCAATTGCTTACACTTCCGTTGCAAACACAAAATACGGTTGTTAAGCTGCTGCTGCTCTTCTTGCGCATTCTCAAAATTTGTGTCCATAATTACAAAAAATAAAATTGAAAATTGGCTGAAAACAAATCGGGGAGAATTTTAGGTGAAAATGGCCCCCTCCAAAAAAACTCCCCCTGTCCGCTACTATAACAATTATCGAATCAAGAAACGTTGTAAAATATTATATTTTGAGAAGCATTTTGTCGTAAGCTATTTTGGTTTCTCGTGCCTATTTTAGGCATCTGAAGATTTTTTGGTCTATTTTAATATTTTTCAAAAATTTCTCCAGAAAAAACTTTTTTTTGCATAAAATGCGCTTAAAGATCTGCAGGATTTGAAGGATTAATCCTGCAGGATCCGGTCCAGCAAAAAAATTGAATTTCAATGATCAGCAAAGTTGATTTTGCCGCACTCTACTTTTTTTTGTATGAAGAATCTTCGTCAAAAATGACGAAATAGGCACAAAAAATTCTCAGATGCCTAAAATGGGCACGAGCGGAATTTGCCTAAAAGTCTTCACACAATTTGACGTTTCTCGCACCTTTTTTAGTAAATTTTTGACCATCGTGCAGCTCGCGACGTTTAGGTAACTTTTGTTTGCTCCGTTAGATTTGCATCAAACTTTACCCATCGCTAGAAAACAAAAAAATTAATTGTTTCTAAACCCGTTTTTGGTTAATGTCAGATTTTCAGAAACAGAACTAAACCCAAAACCGTTTTGATAACAGAAAACCAAACCCGTTTTTGGTTAATGTCAGATTTTCAGAAACAGAACTAAATCCAAAATGCCTTCACAATACCAAAATTTATAGAAGGCAATTTTTTAAAGCTTTTTAAAAACGGGAGCGGTCCAGCTGTGCCGATAGGGTCCGTCGGGGGATTTTTCACAAGAATTGGCAAACTTTGTTAAGAATATTGGTTCAAAAATTATAAACATCAAAACGTCCCTTTACCCCCTATGGTTTTGTGATTTCGCTCATGATTTCTCTGTCGCCAAACCTAAATTTTGCGTTGTTAGAATCAAAATCTCGAAAAATAATATTTCTTTATTCAAGCAGATTTGCAAAAAAAAAAATCAAATCAGACAAATCTTGAAAACAACTTAAAAACGAATGATCGGCCGCCGTTAACCCTAGACAACAAAAAATCAAAAATCGATCATTTTCCAATTTCTAAAACTCATCGGTAATTTTGAACTTGAAGATTGGTCCAAAATTCGCTTCAACTTTATCGCCAGAGTAATACAACGTAACGCACGGAAACAATTCGGCGGCAGAATCGACTAACAAATCGGTAGTTTCTGCAAAGCAAATAAATTAGTTGAGCAAAAAAATTTACAAATTTAAGTGTATTTTTTTAAATGAAATTGTCCATTAATTTTTATTCTTTTTTCTCACCCAAACGCTGCCCATTTTTTGTGTAAATGATTTGGCGAGTTGCCAAATCCACGCCGCAGCCGATGACGTCGCCAACGCCAACCGAAGGCTTTCCAGTGATGCAAGGACGTCCATATCTGTGGGAACATCCCCCAACCGCGTGACCCCAAAAATTGCCATCGCCTTCGTATCCGTAAGTGCCTGTGCAACCTCCAGCCCAATCGTCCAGTGGCATTTGTTTTGTCGCAAGTCCAATGTGGACACGGCTAAATTAATTTTTTTTAAAGGAAAATGCTTCTAAAGCATTTCGAAGCTCAATTATTTATTTATTTAACTTACTTTCCTTTCTCCAAGATGGTCACTTCGTAGTAGAAAATGCCGGATTTTGGAATTGCCAGTTCGGCGAGGACAGAGCGCCACTCTGAAACGAAGTACATTATTTTTTAATAGAATAATATTTACTCGAATTCTCCCCATTATGTTGAAAAATCAATCGATCGGGCCCAATGAACGCGAGTTGGTCGTGACATGCAGCGGAATTCCATCGATTTTGAGGGGTTAGTCCTAAGAAATATTATTTTAGCAAATTTCTGATTTTTCTATATGCAATAAATACTGAGTATATCACTTTGATAGGTAAACGGAAGGGTGACCGCCTGTAACAGCACGCCTATTAGTTGGGAATTGCAGCTGGTACTGCTCGGGCAGACCGGCATTTCTCGGTGGCGCCTATCGGCACCGCCGACCCCCAAGAGTTAAGTAGAATTTACAAAATTCTCCTTTTTGAAAAATTTCTTAACAAAAATGAAGTAAAAACGTGGAAATGCACTCCTAAAAAACGAGCATTTTTTTGGAAATTTTTTTAGTAAAATGCAATAAAAAGAAAAAATCCCTAAGAATCGATTTCCCCCTACCCACTGTCGAAATTTTTTACTAGGCACGTCCCTTGAGTAGAGCACTTTGATAGGCAAAAAGATGTCTCTTAACTTTTCATGTCGGCGAGATACAAATTCTCGAAGCCGCCGGTTGCGCCAAAATCCCCCAAAACCGGATAACTATCGTTAAGGTTTAGACGGGGCATGAAAGTTTTCTTTCAATTGATTTTCTGTAACAAAATCATTCAAAATGCTGTTAGTTGCTTTCATTGTCTTTACATGCACTTTGAATCTTTTTAAAGACATTCTTATTTTATTTACTTTTTGAAGATGGGGGGGGGGATTTAATTCGTGTTCGACATGTGCAAAACCCGAGCTCGAATTCGTGTACCACGAACATTTTCATCCTAGAAGACATCGTATTGTTGAATTTTAACTGAAAAAAACTCAGATTGGATTTTCTTCTCATCGTATGCACGATGCTCGTAAATACGATGAGATGCCGTGAAAACAATGAATTGAAACAGTTTTTTTACACGATATGATGTCTTATCGGAGATACGACGGAAATTGAAATAGGCCCCTGGAGTATTGCATATAGAAAACTCAGAAATTTGCAACCGCTTTTAAGATTTTTTTTTTCATAACCAAATTTCGAAAGCTTAAAGAATCTGTTTTTTTAGAAAAAGAATGGCACAAAAGTTGTAAAATATGCGCATGCCCTCTATTTAGCCTACCCGATTTGTTCCAGGCACGTCCATTAGTTGGGAATTGGAGCTTGTAAGGCTCGGGTAGAGCGCGGTCCGGACGAGAATAGTGCAAGTACAGCACAATGTTGAGCTTCTCGGCATCAGTCAACACTCCGGACAGAACTGTCAAGACCGTATTTTAATCCAAAAGAAATAAAAAGATCCCTAAAAAGGTTCCAACCAATATTGTCACGAAAGTCATCTTGTGAAATGAGGGGAAAACGAATTTTGAAAAGTGCCGGGCCGAGCATTGCGCGTCGGTTCGCAGCCGAAGGCTCTTTCCCATTTTGATGGCATTTTTCATCCGCCCAGCGAAGTGCCTAATTAAACAAATTAAAATAATTTAAATTTGTTTTTTATTTTTTATAAATTTACGGCATTCCAAATTGCAATTTCTTCGCTGATCATCAACTCGTCACGGTCCAGAATATCACACAATAATTTCTGATCAATTTGCAAAAACTCTTCCGAGAAGATCAAAGCGCCCGCATTCTGGTCGATGTGCTCCAAACAACGGCGAGCAAAGTCCCAAAATAATAAAATAATTAATTATGGTTATTTAAAAAATTACAATACAATTTATTTATGATTAAAATCAGTTACAATTGTTCCCCACCTCTTCAAGAATGCGAGTCTCGTCAAACGCGAAGAAAATATTGCTCAGCTTCGATATGGGAAAGTTCAGACACGAATTGACAAGTTCAGGAAGATCATATTTTTTAGCTTAAATTAAAAATTTGAGAATTTAAAAATCGGCAAAAATTTTCTGACCGGCATAAAGCACAGAAATTGCATTGTCCCCGTTCAGCCCGCTCACATCGTCCGCATAAATAAAGCTGAGCATCGCCTTGAACGCCCCCACCTCCACGTCGGTCACCTCCACGGGTTTAGTCTCTTCCGAAGGGTCTAAAAAATTCGTTAATTAAAAAATCGTTAATTTTTTTTTTGGCTTACCGGCATTTTGAGCATCAAAAGGGAACATTGCCTCAAAAACGTCGGAGGCCGCTATCAGAATCGCTTTATGTGCTGGCAGAAGCTTAAAAAAGTGAAATATAATTAATAAAAGTAATTATTTAAAGTTTAATTGAAATATCATTAATTTAAGTAATTGAAATATCATTAATTAAAGTAAATGTTTCACTATTTTTCAAAACTCGCCTCCTTTTCGTCTCCTCCCCCCACCAAAAAGTGAACGTCCGCCCCATTGCCCGTGTCCAGCAAATATTTAATACGGCCGACCACAGAATTTGGTTTTGGCATTTCACGAAATTATATTTTTAAAAGCGTCTGGAAAAAAATAATAAAAATAATCTTTTGCCCGCAGAAATGCAATAAAAATTGATAATTTCCAAAAGCAAGCTCTAAAGATTAATTTTCTTGACTAATAATTAGGGCTAGCATTTTATGCACATGCATATTTTGGCATTTTGCAAAAAAATTAGTGATCTTAGCAAGAAAAATTTGATTTATTTCATTTTTCTTAAGAAATTTTTTGAAAAAAGCGCAAAATAATCACAAAAATTCAAAAAAGGCGCCAAAAGACTTGAAAATTTGGAAATATCTCATCAGTAGGGCCGCGATTTATATGGATAAAAAATCTCGAAATATGGCCATAAAATATGGATGAAAAATTGCATAATATGGACCAGGGATGGGAGCCGACGACCTCAAAAAATTTCGGAAATCGGAATTCCGAGGCCTTTAAATTTTCGGAAATCGGAATTCCGAGGCCTTAAAATTTTTCGGAAATCGGAATTCCGACCCTAAAAAAGTCGGAAATCGGAAGTCGGAAATCGGAAAAATTTTTCAACAAAATTAACTTATTTAAAAAAATTTTTCTCGGCGGCGCCTATCGGCACCGCCGATACCTCCTTCCTCCTCCCGCTTAACAAAATAATTTTAGAAAATCGAGGGCAAAAAAAATTTTTCCAAATTGTCATCAAAAATCAAAAGGATTTTTAATCGGGGCAAATTAAAAAAAGTTTTAAAAATTGTTTCCACTACTATAGATGTCCAAAGAAAATGAGGAAAAATAATTGCACATCGAGGATCTGAACCCCAACAAATCAATCCCTCTACCGCTCACCACTAAACCACCATAAATGCGAAATGTAGCTCAGAAAAGTGGTTGAATTTTTATCCCGGTTAATCCCGGTCCAACCGAAATTGAGACTGGGGAGTCGGCGGTGCCGATAGGCGCCGCCGAGAAAATTTTGGGTTTTTGATGACTATTTGTTAAGAAATTTGCAACCAAAATTGAAAAAAAAACGCTAAATTTTTGAATTTTTTAGGAGAAATGAAGAGGTCCGGTGGCGCCGATAGGCGCCACCGGGAAATTTTTTTGAGGATCTTAACGAGATTTGTTAAGAAAAGTGGGGCCGAAAATTATCGATTTTTCCGAAAATTTCCGACTTTTTGCTCAAAATTTCGGAAATCGGAACTCGGAATTCCGGGGTCTCAAAAAATTTCGGAAATCGGAATTCCGACCATCCCTGGACCAAATATGGACGCAAAATATGGACGAAATATGGATAAAAAAATTTAAATATGGCAGAATTTTTAGTCGCAAAAAAGTCAATTTTTAGGGGTGCATTTTTTGAAAAAGTCGATCCTTAGGTGTCTATTTTTCGTTTTTATTGCATTTTTGTTAAGGAATTTTTGAAAAAATGGCGAAATATGGAAAACATAGATTATAAAATGGGCTCTAGAAGCTCCAACCAAAGTTAAAAACACTATTTATGGCATTTATACGCTGTTCCGAGTGCGCAAAAAAAAATATGGTCCATATAAATCGCGGCTTTACTCATCAGCAATTTTAAATGAATTTGAAGAATTTTGGGGAAATTTTATATTGAATTTGGAAAAATTTATGTATATATTTTTTCATTTTGGTGCATATTTTATGCGCATAATTCAAGATTTTATAATAAAAATCGGATTTTTCCCCCAAGAAAGAGGAGGATTTTAACTGAAAGTCGTATTTGTTCTAACTGCGAAAGACGTAAGTTACGTTGGAATACGCCGTAATCAGAACATGGTCTCAGGTACATATTTGAATAAAAAAGTTAGCAAAAAGAAAACGGGCGACGGACCAAAGAGAATGAATAAAAATGAACAAAAGAAGGGAAAGAGTTAGGTATTTGTGTGTTGTTATGCACGCATTTGCGCGTTGTCTACCTAATCAATAAATCGATTGATGATGAGAGAAGGAAAGGAAATGGGAGGTCAGAGAAGCAAAATAGCAGTGTTGGGCGACGGAACGAACCCCCCCTCCCCCCCCCCCCCCCCCCAATTCGGTGAAAGAAGTAGAAATAGAAAAAACGGCAGGATGACATTTCGCCCACGCGACATTTCGCCCACCGACATTTCGCCCACGCGACATTTCGCCCACTAACCCAAAATACGACATTTCGCCCACTAAGCAAAAAACGACACTTCGCCCACGCGACACTTCGCCCACGCGACATTTCGCTCACTAACCAAAAATACGACATTTCGCCCACTACCAAAAAATACGACATTTCGCCCACGCGACATTTCGCCCACTAAGCAAAACCGCAAATTTTAGTGGTATTCTCCGACCCGACACTTCTAACCCTCGAAAAACCCCGACTCGAGGTCGGAGATAACATACACTCCTAAAGATCATTAGCGAGTGACAAATTCTTTGATGTTGCATACTTTTTGACAAAAAAGATATTTTGTTCGAACCGAGTGAGTGCAAACCACTATTTTTACCTTTCTTCTTCCTCTAGTCACGTGCGTTCCCCCATTAAAGGGACATTTTTAATAAATTTCAAAAACTTTTTAAATTAAAATGCGAGCAAAATGAATTTTTGAATTAATTTTTCATCTCTGAATTTTACTTCAATTTTCTTAACAAGGATTCCGGGCCCCCTCCCATTCACAAAATCGCAAAACTTTAGCTTAGCTAAGCTTCATCTCGACAAGAGCTTTCGAATGGTTTTTAATTTGTTTGAATCGGGTAAGCTTGAAGCCACGGTAGCCAATTATAGAAGTATGTATTTATGTAATTATGCTAATCGATGAACTTTATCGACGAAACTACGTATTTTGCTTAGTGGGCGAAATGTCGCGTGGGCGAAATGTCGTATTTTTTGGTAGTGGGCAAAATGTCGTATTTTTAGTTAGTGGGCGAAATGTCGCGTGGGCGAAGTGTCGTTTATTGCTTAGTGGGCGAAATGTCGTATTTTGAGTTAGTGGGCGAAATGTCGTATTTTGGGTTAGTGGGCGAAATGTCGCGTGGGCGAAATGTCGGCGCCCCGAAAAAACGGTAGAGGACAGTATGGCCAATTGAGTCTGGAGATACAAAATGGACTATAGTGTATGAGTAAGTGGATTATATTGGCCAAAAACACTTTATTCTTCATACTTCTAGGACTTTGAACAAAATTATATCAAAAATTAGGCACATTCATTCATCTTTGGGAATTAATCTTTTTTTATCATAAATTTGAATATTTTATTTGGGCAAAATGTTGACTCAAAATTGTGATGAGAACAGAAAGAATTCGATGCACATTTTTGACTTTAATGAAGAAATGTCAAATTTGTTGTCTTTTGGTGCCCATTGATGCTTTGTGCTTACCTATTTCGGCCCTTTTTCGGAAAACTTCTAAAGAAAAATACACCTAAAAATCGTTTTTTCAATTTCCGAAAATTTTTCTCTACTTTGAAAACTAATTGGTATTTTCCAAAAAAGGGGGGAGCGTATAAACTTAACTATTACCGCAAAATGTACTCCAATGACGATTTTTTCGTTTCCAAAAAAGCACCCCTAAAATTGATTATTGGAATATGAGACATTGTTTGTTTTTTGCCCTATACTCTTGCAAACTTCAACAGTTGAGCGCAATTAGTCAGGCGATTCAGAGACAGATTATGTTTTTTAATTTTTTGTTAAGACTCCATCTCTTCCTTCCCGCAATTGATCAAATTGCTGAACGAATTGAAGCGCCGGCTGAGATTTGCTCGAGAAAATAAATTTAACGGGGCAAAGACGTAACAAATGATGGTGCAAGAAATATGTGAAGAATAAAGCGTTTTACTCAATTTGAAGCTTAAAATCTTTGGGTGGGAAGAAGATAAAGTTCACCAGCAGCAGAAGAATCGGCCGTCCTGCTGCCCTTTCTTTCGCCCATTCCTCCCTCCACTACCCTTTTCTTTGGGTCGCCGTTTTGCTCAAGGCATTCGATTTGAATGCAAAAGTGCCCTCCTCTGAATTTTTTGTGTACAAAAATGCCTTAGATAAGGCTGAGGAGGGCATCAAATTCAGCATTTAAAAGAGGGCAGACATTTAATTTTGCCCATTTATTTATAAATACGAGAATCTGACAAATAAGGGCGGCAACCTGTCAATTCATTTTGGTCTCAACCGCCTTTTCATCGATAATACAAAAATTTCACATTTAGGGAATTTCGGGATTTTTGTGGTTTCGGAATATCGGGTTACACTGCTATTTTGCTTTTGACTTCCCATTTCCTTTCCTTCTCTCATCATCGATCGATTATTGATTGATTAGACAACGCGCAAATGCGTCTTTCGCAGTTAGAACAAAGCCGATTTTCAGTTAGAATCCTCAACTTAATTATTAGTCAAGAACAATAAATCTTTAGGGCTTCCTTTTGGAAATTAAGTTCGGGGTTTAAAGGAACATTTTCGGCTTTTATTGCGTTTCTGCGGGCAAAAGATTAATTTCTAAATTGCCAATGTTTTCAGAATATTTGTGGCCAACTTTGACTAATTTGGCCCCTTCCGAACAATTGCGTCTTTTGCGTGCCCGAATTGCCCAATTGGAACGCCAACAAACGATCAATTCACCAGCCTGTTCAAGTGCCAGTTTCGATTTGCCGGCAGCAAAACGTCGAAGAACAAAAAGGCCGGGGTATGTTATTAATACTATATTTAGTTTGTTTGATTTAAAAATTTAAATAAAACCATTGAAGGGAATGAATCAACTGAAGGGAGAACTGGGAAATGGTAGGGGAATTGTGTGGTAGCCAGAAAACATTTTCGAGGGGGGGGGGAGAGGGGTGGATGGTCCAAAACTGCAGAAAAATGGACCAAAAACTGCATCGTGGGTGAGCAAAAAAAGATCAAAAAAGTTAGAAAATTTTGGTTTATGCTAAAGCAAATTTGTGTTTTTAATTGATTAATTCTTTATCCATAGAAATATCAAAATATACAAAATATGCACTCAAATGCTTCTCGAATTCGAGTTCCCGATTTCCGGAACATTTGCCGCGGCATTCTCTTCCACAGAATGTCCATCGACAGAATTTGGATGAAATTGCTGCCGTTTAAATTGTTTTTTCCAATTACACAAAGTGCGTGATCCAATTTTGAACATTTTGGCAATGTTTTCGTCACTAATTTTAGGATTTTGGTCCTTAATTTCATAATAACGTTTCATCAATTCCTTTTGTTCGCTGTGGGGGTATTTATGTTTTTTAAATTAAAAAATTCTTCCATTTTATTTTGACAAATTAACCTCTGAATTTAGGAGCTAAATATTATTTAGCTCTGATAAAAAAATTCGATGAAATTAATATGACAGCCCACAAATGAAATGGGCATTCACATAAATTATTACTTTAATAATTTGCCTAAAGCTTTTGAACCGAGACCAAATCAATATTCTTGACATCATCTTTATTTTATAAAAAATGGCGAAATTTGTGTATAGCAAAATGAAAAAATTTTAAAATCAATGAATAAAATTGGACTCTAATCAGGGCTGTACGCAATCGGATTTTGTTGCGGACAATCCGCAATACGCAATCTCGAAAAAAAATCCGCAACCCCCAAAAAAAGCTGCATTTCCGCGATCCGCAATTTTGAAAAATTTTTCGTACTTTATTTGTAAGGACTTCTCTAGAAGAAACCAATATTTATTCAACAGAAAATCCACTCAAAAGACAATCTTTTCCGAAGATCATCTGAAATAAGGCCAGCTGTTCAAAAAAAAAGTCTCTCGCTTTCTGAGCTCGTTGCAGGCGAAAGAAATTTGCGCACTACTTTGCTGACAAATGAGAAACAATTAAAAATTTATACATTCTACCTACTATTTAAATTAAATTACTTGTGGTATTCAAAGAAATAATAATTGGCGATGGAAGATTTTCTGACTCATCCTGTAGAATGGCATCCGATTTATCAGAAGATGAAGAAGGCAAGCAAAATGCTTGTGGAAAGGCTCTTTTGAGGGGATTTGCACTTTGAAGTAGGGTCGCCGCCGGGGGAGGGGGGGGGGGAAACCGGGGATCCCCGGCCATTTTCATCCCCGTTCCCCGGTTTGCTCATCCCCGAGAACAGGGATCCCTGGTTTGTCCGTCCCCGGTATCCCCGTCCTCTTTTGGCATTTCACAAATTTGTATTTTTAGGGTAACAAGTAGGGTTGCACGGAACCGGGACGGGATTTCCCGGTTTTTTCAGGTCCCGGTCGGGACCGGGACTAAATTTACACCCCTAATGATGGCAGCATCGACCGACAATTTCAACCATTTTTACTGATGTCTCCCAATTATGTCGATGGCCTAGTGGTTCTACTTTTGGTGAGTCTTATGTTACGTGGTGGGTTCGAACCCGCTTGAGTGTAAGCACTTATTATTTGTTTTCCCATCTACTCGAATAGGCATCAGAGATGGACGAAACTCAAAATTTTTTTCCGACGAAACGAAACGAAAAAATTATTTGTTTCAACTTACGAAACGAAAACGAAACGACAAAAATTAATTTTCATTTTACGAAACGAAAACGAAACGAAAAAAAATAATTTTCATTTTACGAAACGAAAACGAAACGAAACTGCTAAAATTATACGAAACGAAACGAAACACGAAACACCCAAAAAGTAACGAAACACGAAATAAAACGAAACGAAACGAAATAAAATTTTTTGTTTAAAGTCTTGTTTTTTTTGTTGCTAACATTGATGTTTAATCAAGATCAAAATTGAAAATGAGCAAGTTGTGGTGCAGAAATAGTTGTTTTTCAAGGCTTTCATCGTCGAGACTTCCGAATTTTTCTGATTGCTTTTTATGCGTTCAATCGTCTCACAAAATCCATCTAATAACTTCAATCCATCATTAACTGCCTATACTTATAAAAAAAAAACATGAAATAAAATATTAAATTAAAACTAGCCAATTGAATCCTATGTGCAAAACATTGTTGCGATTCAAATCCGGCGAGCCTCGTTGCTAACTTCATTGCTGATTCATCGTCTCGTAAAATTAGGTGTACTTTGTTCGCTCCGATTTCGTAGTCAGAGAGTACCTTTTGGGAAAGTAATCAATAGATGGGTGGATAAAATATAACCTTCGCAATCAAATTAGACAATTCCTGCCCGGTATGCGCACCTTTGATCGGTTTTGCTGCAAGAACAAGGAATTTTGGATCAAATTCCGGAGAAAGAAAATGAGCAATCACTCCAAGAACTGAGTGTGTCGTTCCCGAGCTCCATGCGTCAATTGAGAGCGAGATAAACTCGCTGTTGGCAATTTGTCTTTTTACCTTTTCGAAGGCTCGATCAAATTGTTTTGGGAGGAGCTCACGCGAGAAAAATTTGCGGCCCCTAATAACAGGAATTTTATTTAACAAATATGCCTCAAACTTTGGTTTGTATCGTGGCGATATAATTTTGCAAAGATTATGAAATCCCGGCTCTTCGACAAACTGAAAAGGGAGGCCTGCCGTACAAATAAGGCCACACAAAGCCGCATCCGCTTTCATTGTCATTTCTCCAGTCCTACTCCATTGATCTAATCAACCAAATATTCTAATAACTTAAAATTATAATTTACTAAAGGTTTTGTCTATTTGTGGCTGTGAATTGATTAGGGCCGAGGCGGATCGCGAAAACTTTGGGCAAATTTGTGCGGATGTTGTTGCGTCTATTGTAAAAAATACTTTTAAAGTTAAAATGTTTTGGGTTTACCTGAAAACATACGTTTCAAGCTCATCTGACTGGAACTTCTCTTTTCTTTTGCCGCCGCATCCGCTTTCTCTTTTTCTTCAAGCTCATCCAATTGTGCCGGATGTTTTTTCATGTGATGACGGAGAGTTGTCGTTGGATTACCATGTACTTTTGGGTAGGTATATTCACATTTTCGGCACTTGAAAATGTTTTTTTCGACGGAAAAATAGGGGTCATATTTGCTTTTTGACAAACAGCTAAAATGAGAATAATCATGATGAAGTGAAGTATATTTTGTTGCGGAATGGCAAATTAAAGGATAGGATGGAAAATGGGTTGCTTGAGAAAAGGAATGGCGTTATAATCGATAAATGAAGTGTACGTTAGAGAAAAAAATTCAATGCAATTAAATATATTTTCAGCCGGACACCTCGATCTTTAGGGGTGCTTTTTCGTGGGTTTTTCGTGGAAAACTGGCTTTTACGAAACGAAACGAAACGAAAAAAGTTAAATTTCATTTTACGAAACGAAAACGAAACGAAACAAAAAATTTTCTGCGAAACGAAATACGAAACGAAACAGTACTGAAAAAATCTACGAAACGAAACGAAACACGAAACGCCCAAAAAGTGACGAAAAACACGAAACACGAAACGAAACGAAACAGTTTCGTCCATCTCTGATAGGCATCTCCTCATTAATAATATTTTTAAATAAATATTCTAATTTTTTTTAATTAAAAATACGCGCAAAAAAGAATAGATACAAGAATTTTTATAAATTCATCACGTCTTTGTGAATTTTTGCTTCAATTTCCTTAACAAAGATTGCCAATTTTTGTAAAATTTGTCCGGCGGCGCCTGTCGGCACCGCCGGACATCCTCCACTCTTACGTAAACCAGTTTTTCTTCGAAATTCCAAAGCAAAATTCATAATTTTGCTAAAATATTGATTAACTTTCTTTAACAAAAATAAGTCAAAATTTCAAAAATTTTTCTCGGCGGCGCCTATCGGCACCGCCGACTCCCACCCCCTAAAAGTAAAGCAGAATCTCATAAAAAATGATATGATAAAATTGAAGTTAAAGACAATGAGGAAAGATAGGGTACTTGTGTGTTATGTGACCCAAAAAAAAAATTTTTTTTTGACGTTTCTGGGGGTTCCCAGTGCCGTAGAATCCAAATCTGATCTCCATTAAGAGAATCGAGTCTAGGAAAATGTAGTTTTTTATCAAGCAGATTTGCAAAATGACAACAAAAAATCAGATAATAAAAAATCGTTTTTCACTGTCCGGGCGGCTTCCTCATCAGAATTTGAATTCAAAGTTCGGTCCAAAATTCGCTTCAATTTTAGCGCCAGAATTGAACAATGTAACGCACGGAAACAATTCGGTTGCAGAATCGGCAACAAACAAATCGGTAGTTTCTGCAAAAACACCAAATTACGCAAATAAATTAGCTAAGCACAAATAATTAACAAATTTAATGTATTCATAAAAATGAAAATGCCCTTTAATTTTATTCTCTTTCTTCCTCACCCAAACGCTGTCCATTTTTGGTGTGAATGATTTGGCGAGTTGCCAAATTGACGCCGCAGCCGATGACGTCACCAACGCCAAACGAATGCTTTCCAACGATATGCTCACCCTGTCCAAAGATATCCCTGCGGGAACATCCCTCAACTTTGTGACCCCAAAAAGTGCCATAGCTTGCGTATGCGTAAGTGCCTTCGCAGCATCCAACAATTTTGTCCAAGGCATTTGTTTGGTCGCAAGGCCAATGGAAACAAAGCTAAATATAATAATATTTCAAAACACAGGTATTGTTTTATAAAATTTATAAATTCCTGCTTTTCCCTAAGATTTTCGCTTCAAAGTAAGGATTTTTTGGAATTGGCCTTTCAGCGAACAGAGCGGAACTCTAAAAAGCATATTTAATTTAGTGAAGTCTTTACATACTAACAGAATAATTTTTACCCCATTTTTCACCAGCAAATTGGACAATCAATCGATCAGGCCCAATGAGCGCGAGTTCGTCGTGACATGCAGCGGAATCCCATCGACTTTGTTGTGGGATTAGCCCTAATAGCAAGAAAATATAATTTTATTTTTTTCTAATTATTAAAAGCGAAATTAATGCCTAAAAGGCTCATTTTCTGCTTCTCTAATTCGGCAACGACCATCGCTTGGACCGAATTCAGCGATCCGTTCATTTCGAGTCGAATTTCATTCAGTTTCTGATACTGATCCATCTTTACAATATGGTCTTCCTTCAACAGCTGATTCATTCCCTTTAATATATTTAAATTTAAATGACAAATTCTGAAATGTGCGGGATACTGCTTAAAATAAAGTTGGACACCGGTACTGTACTGAAATCAATTTTGGGACTAAAATTTGGCCCGGTTTTTTCAAAACTCCCTTTTTGTGACGCCGGTTTTATGTCAAGAAAACGACTATTTTGTTATTCAAGCTCGTGTTTCGCGTTCTTCATTTCTTCCTTGACTAATTCCAGTCCCATTTTCATGAGATTTTCACGGCACCGCTAAAATTTGTTATATTTTATTAGGGCTGGACAAACGATGTTTTGTATTAGCTATTCTGGAGAAAAAGAGTAAAAAAAGATGGTTTTTTTTTATAAAGAGTTTTTTTGTCGATAAAGAAAAAGAGAAAGGTTGGGTTTAAATT
Organism: Globodera rostochiensis; assembly: GCA_018350325.1. Classification (NCBI taxonomy): domain Eukaryota; kingdom Metazoa; phylum Nematoda; class Chromadorea; order Rhabditida; family Heteroderidae; genus Globodera; species Globodera rostochiensis. The sequence continues at coordinate 112,216 of JAEVLN010000032.1, forward strand.
AGGGTAGTCCGGGAGTAGATCACCGTCCATTCTCATCCCCATTCCCCGGTTTACCGATCCCCAAAAACGGGGATCCCCGGTCTTACCTCGCCCGGGGACGGGGATGAAAATGCACCCCTAAAGATGACTCTTTTTATTACTTTAAGAAATTTATTAAAAGTCAAATGATAAAAGTAAAAAGTAACATGAATAAAAGGTATCAATTGAAACGTAATCAGCCTTTACTCTGAAGATTTTACTTTAACCTTGGACTTTTAACAAGTTAAAGTGGGATTGAAACGCGAACTTTTGACTTCTTAAAAATTGAAGTAGAATTCTTCAAAGTTAAAAGTTTAAAATGGGAATTGAAATATGTAGGACCAGAATTGTATTTAATTTAGCCCAAAGTTGATACTTTTACATATTTATGTGTAGACTGAAAGTTGATTATCTTATAAATTTGGTCTTTGGGCCCAAAAATGGGGGAAGGAATTACTGTTGGGGATTTCTCTTATCATCTCATAATTGAATGTTTTATTTGCTTTAAGCAAAATGTCGCCCCAAAAGATTTAATGTATCTAAAATTTAAATTATGAAAAATGTTATATTTTGATTTAATAAACACAAAAACCGGATAGTAATTGCAATTGCTTTTTCAGGGCTAAAAAAGGTCCATGAAAATTCATAACTTGGTGCCCAGGGATGCCCACCGGCATCCGGATCAGGCTTGGAATTTTCAGGTTTAACCCTTTTTTTGCGAACAGGGTTTGACGAGAGAAGCTCAGAAATAGCATTCATTTTGAAAAATTTTTTTAGAGCGAATTTTTAGTCCCTACCCTATTTTGGGGGTTTTGAGAATACATAAAGCCCTTTTTTTGTTTTTATTCGGGAGGGGGGGGGGGGTAGTCCCTAAATTAATGCCCCTATTTCACATTTTTTAGTCAATATAAATCCGGATCCTAGGCCTACTCGGCGACATGTCGTACAGCCCATATTCTAAGCGTGAAAGAACAGTTTAGGGGGGGGGGGGTATTACAGTGAATGAATTTCCCATCACCCGTTTTGGGTCAACATTTGCCAAAAAAAAAGCAAATTTATAAGGAATTCCCCAACATTCAGTCTAAAAAACATATGGCTTGGATCCCCAAAATATGGCAAATGCCATATAAATATGGTACTATTGTTATCGTGGCCTCTGATTACGAATAAATATTGAATTAAGAAAATATTTTATTAAATTCACTCAAAAAAAATAATTATTTTTTATCAATTCGTTTATTATTAACTGCAAATTTTGAATTCCTTTCTCACACTTCTCTGGGTCATCATTTTGCTGGGAGCAAATAAAACATTCAATTTATGATAAAAGAGAGATTAATTCCCAAAAGTGAATGCCCACCCCCCTCCCCCCGTTTTTAGGTCACAAAAAACGCCCATTCAATTTAAAAGATAATCCCAACTTTTAGTCTTTAAGTAAATTTAAGTTCATTAATAACGGTTAAATATTCATTTTAAATTCTTTGATTGTAGACTAAAATTTTAAGAAAAGTCTCGCAAATTTTTAAATCTAAATTTTTTTTTTGTTTTGTATTGGATTTATTTTTCATTTGTTTAAACAGCTTTATCAAATTTGTAGTAAATAACCAAAATTGTAACAAACCTTGGGCCAAAACTTTAAACAAAAAATTTTACTCTTGAAAAGACGGTCGATGGATTTTATCAGTTCTGGTGGACTTTTTAGATTCTTATCGAATAGATCATGGGCTCAATTGTTTTATTTATTTTGTTCATTTTTTCGCTGTATTCTGTCCAATAATTGTGTTTTGAAATCATTTTGTTAACTATTACTTAATATGGATCGTGCTTCGATAGTCACAACACATTTTGATGTTAATTGTTTATTTAAATTATTCAGTCAGAGTTAATACTTCATCGATATTGACAAGAAACAACAGTTTGATGAAGACAAAAAGGAGAACCCAATTTTTATAAGCATTTCATAAGTACAAAGGTCTATTAAGTTGTGAAATTAACGCATTTTCATAAAAATGAATAAAACTCCACCTTGAAGAGCTGCATGATACCCCGAAGCCGCATTCGAACAATTTATGGGAAAAAAATCAAAACTCAAAAAATTTTGAGGCTGCAAAAATTATCAAAAGGCATGAATTCGATGTTATTTGCATTTTATTTGTAATGTTGTGCTTGTTAAATATTTTTTTTAAAGTCAACATAAATTTTTGGTAAATTTTAATTTTTTTTTAAATTGTTCGAATTCGGCTCTAGTGGTTTGAAAACATGCATTTATATAAAAATTTAGGGAACCTAACAGAATTTTTGACAATCTTTTTATTTATTCCTCATTTACATTTTGTTTTTAATTTTAAATATGTTTTTCTGCATTTAAAAATAATTATTTTTCGGCCGTATTTTGAGCCTTTTTTGGAGATTGATTGAGGATTTTGGCGATTTTGATTGTCCAATACATAAAATTTTAAAAATGTTGTTTTAGTTAAAAATATTTGAATTGGTCAACTAAATAATTAATCATAATAATTTGGCTCTGTCTTTGCTGAATGGCATTCCGTAAATAATTGCCATATCGCCCGAAGTGTTCGCGCCGCGCTTCCGATTTCAGCATTAATGAAAAATTGCTATTTTAAAAATAAAAATGTTAATAAAAATTACAAGCTTTTTGTGCTTGGCGCTCATTCAAAGAGCTAACTCAGATGCTATCTCAAAATATTGTCTTAGTTTTCTTGCCAAACATCGGTATTATTCGGCCAGACATTATAAAAAATTTTGCCCAACTTGCCGTATTTCTAGAACGTGAAGGGTTCATCCGAAGCTGGTGTGAAAGGAAAGGCATTGGTTTTTTGCAAGTCCAATGGTGACGACACTTAACCGCATTTCTATTAATTATAAAAATTTAATCGTGCCAAAATTAGCTTACCAAGAAAAATTACTGAAGACGATGTTCGCTTCGAAGTAGAAAATGCCATTCTTTGGAATGGGCCGTTTGGCTAAGTTAAATTTAGAAGGCCGCTGAAAAAAAAGACATCCTTCAAAATATTTAAAAATAATTACTGTTAATATTTCAAAAAATATTTATTAAATAAATTATTAAAAAAAAAAATAATTTTTCTTATTTTATTTGAAAATTTTTCCGTTTTCCGTTGTTTTTGGCCCTTTTTTCCGTTTTAGGTTTTCTGTTAAAAAAAAATATTTCCGTTTTCCGTTTTTTGAAAATAAATTTCCGCCCATCCCTGGTGGGCATCCGTCCGTCGCTGTTCCATTCATTCATTTCCAATTCATAAAAAAATTTCGGTGAGAAAAACGCTCACTTTCCTTCACTGCAGAAGACATAAAAAGCACTGAATGCATTGGCACTGTTCGAATCGGCCAAAAAAGTCTTCGATCTCTCCCCGTGCCAAAAGTTTCGCCGATTGGTGACCGATAGTATTCCATCCTCACTGATTTGGTCATTAGCTTCACACAACGATTTGGCCCATCTTAATGAGTTCGGTAAACGGAAAAGTTCTTACTTTTAGTGCCAGATTCATACAACGAAAATTGGAAACAATTCGAGCTAAAGAAAGTTATGATCCGGCGTGCCAAGTTGGCACGAAACGATTTTCATATCTCATCTTTTAAGTTTTTAAAAAATTTTACTTTTATTTGATTTTTTAATTAACAAAATGTTTTAAACTTGTCGGCGCCCAAGTTGACCCTACCCGAGCCAAATTTGCGCCCAAAACGGCACGGCGCCAAACTGTCCGGTTTTTATGACGGAACTCCGTGGCCAAGAAGACGGGACTTGAATAAATTTGATTAATTCTGGGCCTTTCGTTTCGACAGGAATTAGAAAAAGCTTGTTGGATGGTTTCTTTGGGGTTTCGTAAAAAAGTGCACGAAAATAGAAATTTAGAGGATGCCCAAAAAGTTCCACGTCACCTCAGCCGCTTAAAGCAGCCCCTGTCATATGCAAAGTTCAATTCAGATTTATCGACCAATATCTCTGCTTCTTTGGCCATTTACTCTGCCCAGGGGCGCTTCTTCTATACAATACATTAGCCCTAATGCTTCAACCCCTCCCCCCCCCCCCCGAAAAGGCATAAACAGGGGGCCCCAAATGCCACGACCAATTCTGGCATATTCTTTGTTGGGGTAAGGCAATCTTTTCGTAAATGCCAACGCATTCTCTCGCGTCCCCTCCACTCTCTTCGTTGACAATGCTATTTTGAAACAAAGGCACTTCTAAGCCTGCGATTAAAGCCGTATAAAAGCGGTGGCATGCAGAAGAAAGCCATCATTCATTATTTGCCTCAAAATGCCCACCTTTCTCTTCTTGGCCGCAATTTGCTTGCTTGTGGCCGCTTCCATTCTGCTGGAAACGGGTCAGAAAAATTTGTTTCAAATTAAAAATTTGGCGCAATATTTCATCGCTTTTTTCAGTGTGTGGGGTGACTAACAAAAATTTATTTAAATAAATCGAAATATTTTAATTTAAATTTTCGACTGACTCGCGTAGAGAATTCAGATGCATCGCCAAAAAATAAAAAACTCGAAAAAGGATCATCCAGTTCTGGCAAAGCTCAATCAACCCCAGGTAACAATGCAAAATGTCTAATTATCTATTTATTTTTTCAAATTAATTACCTATAGGAATAGGAACATTAATTATTCGCCTTAATTAATTTAGCTACGATTATAAATAAATTTTGTAAAGTGCCAAAAGCAAACTCTTTGGCGGGGCGGACGGATCATCCTGCGGATGTTCACTTTTTGGTGGGGGAAGGAGAAGAAAAAGAGGCGAGTTTTGGGGATAGATTAAATAATCTTTTAGGCTTAGATTCTTTTTTTCTTAATTTTTATTTGTTTGTATTTGAAGCTTCTGCCGGCACATAAAGCGATTCTGGCGGAAGTCTCCGACGTTTTTAAGGCAATGTTTCGTTATGACGAGGCAAATGCAAAGGCCGCCGCCGCTGGGACCGGTGCATAAATTTGTTTAAATTTTTTGAAAATAATTTTTAGGCCCTTCGGAAGAGATTAAGCCCGTGGAAGTGCCAGACGAGGAGGTGGGCGTGTTCAAGGCGATGTTAGCCTTCATTTACGCCAAGAATTTGAGTGGACTGAACGGAGACAATGCAATTTCTGTGCTTTATGCGGGTGAATTTTAAGAAAGTGAACCGCTAATTCCTTTTTTTGCAATTTAACTTGAAATATAATTATGGTGAACTTTATTAAAAATTACCTTAGAAAATTCAAAAACAAAAATGTTTTTAATGCATTAATTATTTTAGCCGACAAATATAACGTGTCCGGACTGGTCAAAGCATGTTTGAACTTTCCCATACCGGAGTTGCGCAATGTTTTTTTCGCATTTGACTTGGCTCGCTTTCTTGGAAAAGAGGTGAGAAATGTTTTTTTCGCATTTGACTTGGCTCGCTTTCTTGGAAAAGAGGTGAGAAATGTTTTTTTCTATCTGCCAGACAAATTTTAATAATTTGATATTTTGGAAATTAATTTTTTGAAACAATTTCAATAACCGGTTTAAATATTATAAAAGCTTCAATTAAATTGTTGTCTTATTTTTTTTTGAGGCTGGGAAGCCCATAGAAGTGATTTGGGGTGTCTTGCAGAGTTTCGAAGCTAATATTAAGCGGTTTAAGCCCAAATGTTAAGTATTATTTAATTTACATTTTTAATTTTTATTTATTTTGGGACTTTGCTCGCCGATGTTTGGATTACATCGATGAAAATGCGGACGCTTTGATCTTCTCAGAAGCGTTTTTGCAAATTGATCAAAAATTATTGTGCGAGATTCTGGCCCGTGACGAGTTGGTGATCGGCGAAGAAATTGCAATTTGGAATGCCGTAAATTATAAAAGATAATAAAATGATTTTAATTTGTTTTTAAATTAGGCACTTCGCTGGGCGGACGAAAAATGCCGTCAAAAAGGGAAAGAGTGTTCAGCGAAGAATAGACGCGCAATGCTCGGCACGGCACTTTCCAAAATTCGTTTTTCGCTCATCCCTCAGAAGGATTTTACTGAGAATATTGGTATCACTCATTTGGATTGGACAGTTTGAATTTTAAAATTAACCCCAAATCTAATCTATTTTCATAATTCCGAGACCCAACATTTGGTTGAATTTTGCTTTTGACAGTTCCGTCCGGAGTGTTGGAGGAGGTCGAGCAGGCCGGCGTGTATCAGTACCATTCTCATCCTGACCGCGCTCTGCCCAAGCCTTATCAGCTGCAATTCCCAACTAATAAGCGTGCACTTCCAGGTGGTCACCCTACCGTTTACCTATCAAAGTGCTATACTCATATACCGTATATCCACTTTTAATCCCCCATGGGGAATTATTTTTAAACTTCTCAGAAAGGGCAACATTATTAGAGGGTGTGGGATTATTAGAGCATGTGGGATTAAAAGAGGGTATACGGTAGGAGTATTTATTGCATATAGAAAAATCAGAAATTTGCGACGCTTAACATATTTTTTCATAGCTAAATCAAAAAGTGCCACTTTTATGCAATAACCTGCACTAAAGCGAAATTGTATTTTAATATTTTAAAAATAAAATAATATTCCCATAGGACTAACCCTTCAAAATCGATGGGATTCCGCTGCACGTCACAAGAAACTCGCGCTTTCTGAGCCCGCCCGATTGATTGTTCAATTTATTGGAGAGAAAGAGGGTAAATATTTTCTGTTAAAGTGATTTGATTAAAAATTAATGTACTTCTTTTCAGGGTGGCGCTCTGTTCTCGCCGAACGGCCAATTCCAAAAGGAAAATTCGGCATTTTCTACTACGAAGTGAAAATATTAGTGGAAAAAGAGTAAGTTAATAATAAATAGTTGACCTTCGAAAGCTTTAGAAGTATTTTCTTTAAAAAGATTTTATTTAGAGGTATTCACATTGGACTCGCGACCAAACAAATGCCATTGAACACATGGGTTGGACGTGACAAAGGCACTTACTCATACGATAACATCGGCCTTTATTGGGGCCACCCAGCCAAGGACAATGGGCCTTCGTTTGACGCCGGTGACGTCGTCGGCTGCGGCGTGGATTTGGCAACTCGCCAAATTATTTACACAAAAAATGGGCAGCGTTTGAGTGAGAAAGAAAAAAAATAATAAAGGGCAATTTAATTTTAAGAAAAACATAATTTATTTGCGATTTTTTTTTTGCAGAAACTGCCCGTTTGTTTGTCGCCAATTCTGACGCCGATTTATTTCCGTGTATTTCGATGTTCAAGCCTCGCAATAAAATTGAAGCAAATTTTGGCTCGAATTTCAAATTTGACATTGCGAAAACATTTAGAAACTGAAAACCGAAGGGATTTATGGGATTATGCTGTTGAGGGTTTCCATCTGTTTTTTCATTTTCGATCAAAACATTATCATTCATTTTTTTGTTCTACTGATCTTTGGCATTGTGAATGCCATCTTCAAACACGACATCTCCTCCCCACCCAATTTGGCTCATCCGCTCGGGTCGAAAAATGGTCCTTTGCTTCCGCTGCGTCCTTCGAAGTTCGGGTGGTGCCGTCTCCGGTGGATGTTCCGGCGAGTCCGCGCGAAGGTCTCGATTTGGAGACAATTCCTGCTCTCGCCCCGCTTCCTTTCCCTCGGGGTCGGACGCATTGGACTCCGAGTCTTCGCTGCCCTCGTGGTCCGACGCCGTCTTATCTGCTTTCAGCTGATCGAGATGTGTGTTTTGGCCTCCCATCCACTTAGGACCGTCGCGGTAGTTCCTCGCGAAAACTCTTTGACCGACTTCAAAGGAGCGTTTCCACGTTCCGCGTTCAAAATTCCTTTTTGACCGGTCCTGGTACTTCTGCGAGCACTTTACAACCACTCCTCCCCCTTTTTTGGGTTCGACAACCGGCCGGACCAGATCAAGCTTTGTTCGCAATTCTCGGCCGAACATCATTTCGGCTGGAGCGCGTCCTGTCCCGGTGTGTGGTGTGACTCGGTAGTTAATCAGGAACTGATTTTTCGCGAGTTCATTTTCCCAGTTGGTCTCCTTTTTGATCAGACTCATTCCTTTCTTGAATGTCTGTACAAACCGCTCTGCTTCCCCATTGCTTTGCGGATGGTATGGTGCGGTACGTGTGTGAATGATGCTACGCTCGGCACAGAATTTTCCGAATTCTGCTACGGTAAATTGTGGGCCATTATCACTGCGATTTGTTCCGACAATCCATGGGTCCAGAACAGATTTCTGATGGCTGCCATTGTTGATTCCGTCGTGGTATTTTTAATCATCACCACTTCGGGCCATTTCGTCTTCGCATCAACGACAATCAACCACATTTTGTTGAGGAATGGTCCGCAGAAATCGATATGAAGTCTTTGCCATGGCCTCTCAGGCACTTCCCACGGGTGCAGTGGCACTTTTCTCATTTCCGGTGCATTTAATAGCCGATGACTCCCATAGTACCAAAGCCTGGCAACAAAATTCGGCTGTGCTGTGATTATAAAGTCACGGTAAAAGCACAACATTAATGCCTCGCTAATGTCTTTTTGGGGACACGGTGAACACCGTTTCCCAGATGGAAAGCTTTTCAAGCCGTTCTTTGTATTTAAATTTTCTAATTTTTCTTGTTGAAATAACCAGTGCCCGGTGGGCACTGTTTTTTAAAATTTCTTGGTATTGAAATCGCCAAGGCGATTTTAACACTAAGCCTAGGTGCGCTTCGCGCGGCATTTTACCCTTTGGCGGCCTTTTGAGATTTTCCCTGGTAATTTTCCCTTTTGGCATTTTCCCCTTTTCCCATTCCCTTTTTTTAAATCCTAATTAAATGGGGGGGGGGGGCAAATAAAAAAGCAAACAAAGAATAATACAGTAATTTGGGAGAAAATGAGGAGATTAGTACAGAGATTTAGGGTAAAGATTTCAGTAGAGATCCACTTAGAGATTTAATGTGTTTTGTAAAAAGGTTCAGGCATTTTCGAGTAAATCCCTATCAAACGTTCTGATCAGTAAGTCTTTAGACAGATACGCGTGATCGCAGAAGCGAAAATTCCGAAAAATGGATAAATAAGCAATTATAAAATTTTTGATTAAAACATTTAATGCATAATAAAAGGAACACGGCAAGTCAAGCTCTTGAATGTCAATATGCTTCAAGCAGAGGCTTTGCTGAATGGCACCCGTGAAAATGTTTAATGGCCCCATTCAACGAAATGCTCCCGTTCTTGGCAACATCGACCCTAAATCAAAATTTGAGCCTCCACTTAAACACCGTCGCCGTCGCCGCCGCTGGGACCGGTGCATAAATTTGTCTAAATTTTTTTAAACAATTTTTAGGCTCTTCGAAAAAGATTAAGCCCGTGGAGGTGCCCGACGTGGAGGTGGACGCGTTCAAGGCGATGTTAGCCTGCATTTACGCCAAGGATTTGAGTGGACTGGACGGGGACAATGCAATTTCTGTGCTTTATGCGGGTGAATTTTAAGAAATTGACCGCTAATTCCTTTTTTGCAATTTAATCTAGAAATATTTATGGTAAAATTTATTAAAAATTACCGTATAAAATTCTTAGTTTTGATAGTTTCAAAAACAAAAATGTTTTTAATGGATTAATTGTCTTTTAGCCAACAAATATAATCTTCCTAAACTTGTCAATTCGTGTTTGAACTTCATAAGCTGAATATTTTTGTCGCATTTGACCAGGCTCGCTTTTTTGGAGAAGAGGTGAGGAATGTTTTTGTTCTATCTGCCAGACAACAATTATGACAATTTTTATTTATTTTGGGACTTTTCTCTCGTCGGTGTTTGGATTACATCGATGAGAATGCGGAAACTTTGATCCAATCAACCAATTTTTTGCAAATTGATCAGAAATTATTGCGCGAGATTTTGGACAGTGACAAGCTGATCATCAACGACGAACTTACAATTTGGAATGCCGTAAACACTTTTTGTATAATATACTAGTAAATATTTCTTTCGTCGGTGGACATTTCGCGGAGTAAATTCAAATAATTAAAATTATTTTTGTTTATTATTATTTAAAGTCATTTCTTTTCTCATATTCGAATTCCCTTAATTAAAAATAAATTATAAGGCACTTCGCTGGGCAGACGAAAAATGCCGCCAAAATCGGAAAGAGCCTTCGGCGGCGAATAGACGCGCAATGCTCGGCCCGGCACCTTTTATTAAGTTTTGAAATTAAAACTCAAAATGTTTGCACAATTTTCAACATGCCAAAATTTGAACGGTAATTTCAGTTTCGATTAAATCGTTCTTCGTTCCATCTGAACCATTTAAGGCGAGTTTCTTTAGGATGCTGTATTATTTCTTTTATGTTTCTGTTATTTGGATTTGCTTTTATAAATTTTCATGTTACTCTATTCTCATAGCAGGCCATTCATTTCACATAATTCGGTCTCAAAATTCTGACCTTCTCGTGTTTTTTTACTCTCTTGCCGATGTTTAATTTACATATTTGTAATCATTTTTATCATATTTGTAACCTTCTAATATGTACACTTATAAGTTATGACTCATGATTTCGGATCATTGTTTTATCAAGTTCTACTCTTGACCTTATTTTCAAATACATTCAATAAAGATGGCATGATGCCAAAAGAAATGAGTTTTTCATTCGATAGTTGCGGAGTCGGGATTGCCATTCGCCCAGTCAGCTGATTGAAAAAATGTATTGCGAAATTACCGCTGAAAACCTTTATGATGACAAATGCCGAATTAAAATGACCTTCAGAAAAAGAAATGAGTTTGGTATTGGATTCGGATGGCAAGGTAGCGGGATGTGAAGCTTTTATTGGTTTGGTTTCTAAGAATCACTTTTTGTGTGTGAAATTCGACGTAGGTTTTTTTGCTTTTGTTCAAATTGGCGTACTTTCGGGCGGAACTTGCGATAATATGACATTTTTATGGCATCGATAAGAGATTTGCAACCAAAAAGTTCAAATTGTACGAATCAAGGAGCACTATTTTCGGGAATTCTCATTTTTCTCTCAAAAATGAGAATTTTTCAAAAAGTTCTAAAATATGGCAAGGGTGGAAATATGGTAAACTTCCAAAAGTATGGCATTTGCCATAAAAATATGGCATTCTAAAAACCCTTGTTCTCGGGGGCAGAACAGAACAGATAGGCTGTTCAAAATTTAAGAACTGAATACAACAGCTCCAAAATTGTTGGAATAGCAACACACTGAATTCAACCGAATTTGAAGAGAAAAATTTTCGAGAAAACCCAAAAGGGTCCCCCCACTGGAAAAATTTAATTTTGACAAATTACCCTACTATTAAATTTTGAAATTTGGTATTGGATAAACTCGAAATGACAAAAATACTGTACACGCAGATTATACGATACAAAACTTAAGTGTGAAAAAATTAACTTTGCACAGGGGATGGATATATTCTTAAATTTCAAAGCAAAAAATATATATTACTTTTTATCGATGGGTTTAGATAAGACTCTATATTTGAACTATTTTCCATTTTAGAATTTAATTGACTTAATTCGAACACTTGTTTTACAATGTTGGCCGTACATATTAAAAAATTCATTTCATTTACAATTTTATGGCCAAGTAAAAATGGTATCTCCTTGATTTTGTTTGTCAGCCGTTAGTTTTGTGAAAATACAACAAAAAAACAATAAAAATAGTAAAATTAAAAAAAAAAAAGTAGTATTTATTTAAATGGCCTACGAATTTTCAGAAAATTAACAAAAACCTAAATTTCCTTAACCAACGCCAAAGTTCTAACAATTTCAATCATTAAAAATGTTTTGAAGAAATAGTGTGATAAAAAGAGAGAGTCAGACGTCGAGAGTCCATTTTTTTCATAAGAGGCAGCTCAAGCAGCCAACCACGACTATTGCGAGGGGGTTAAGCCAATTAATGAGTTTTTTTCCAATAAAAGAGCCAACAAACATTTGCCTGTTGAATCTTTTTATTACGTATTAATTTTAATTTCTTTAATTAATTGTTATTCATAATTAAGGATTCAATATATTTAATTTATTCATTGAACAAAAGTTCTATTAAAAAATTGTTATTCAGTTTAAAGCCCATTTTTAATTTTGGATCATTCGTGCCCCGAGTTTTACCAAATGTTAATTTCCACAAACACTCGGGGTTCGGAATTGGTCGAAATGGAGTTCATATTCGGAATCTACGGGCCCGAGTAGCCCTAGAAAAATGTTTTTCTCGACTTTTGAAAACTAATTTGTTTTTTCAAAAAAGGGGGGGGGGGTATAAACTTAACTAGGTATTACCCATTTTGCTAAGCACAAAGCATCAATGAGCACCAAAAGGCAGCAAATTTGACATATCTTCATTAAAGTCAAAACTGTTCTCATCACAATTTTGGGTCAACATTTTGCTGGAAGCAAATTAAATATTCAAATTTATGATTAAAAAAAGATTAATTCCCAAAGATGAACATTTTTGGTTGACATTTATCCACGCCCATTCAATTATTTATAAGATAGGTAATCCCAACTTAACCCTCCTAAAAGTAAAGCAATCATTCATTTTTTGTTTTTCTGCATTTGAGCTCTGCTTGCTGGACAAAATAGGTATATATTTGTTTGTACAAATTGTTTTGTTGCCATCCGTTTTTGTTCCATCAAATTTATATTTTTGAAAATTTGTAGCTTTTTTGTACAAAATTGCTTGCAATCCAAAAGTCGCCTTGAAAATTGTGACATGTCGAAATCAGCTTCTTCGCTAGAGCGGATGAAGCATTTGCTGGACACGGGCATTGGGGCGGACGTTCACTTTTTGGTGGGGGGAGGAGACGAAAAGGAGGCGAGTTCTGAAAATAGTGAAACGCTTACTTTTATTTATTTTATTTAAATTACCTTTATTAATTATGTTCCAATTAACTTTTATTAATTATATTCCAATTTTTTATTAATTAATTTCAATTTTTAATTTGTTAAGCTTCTGCCAGCACATAAAGTGATTCTGATGGCGGCCTCTGACGTTTTTGCGGCAATGTTCCCTTTTGACGAGGAAAACGCAAAATCCGCCGCCGCTGGGACCGGTGCTGCAAATTTTGTTTAAATTTAAAAATAATAATTTTAGCTAAAGAAGTTAAGCCCGTGGAGGTGCCAGACGTGGAGGCGGGGGCGTTTAAAGTAATGCTCAGCTTCATTTACGCCGATGATTTGAGTGGACTGAACGGAGACAATGCGGTCGTTGTGCTTTACGCCGGTCAGAAACAACTACGATTTTTTATATTTAATCTATGCTCATGCTTAATATTCATTTATAAAATAATTTAGCCAAAATATATGAAGTGGCCGGACTGATCAAAGCTTGCGTGGACTTTCCCATATGGAAGCTGAACAATGTTTTTTTCGCGCTTGACCGCGCTCGCTTCCTTGAAGAAGAGGTGCTACTTTTAATCAATTAGCTGTAATGTATTTTATA
>JAEVLN010000032.1:126039-304822 GCA_018350325.1 Globodera rostochiensis
GGAGAGAGTGGAGGGGAGACGCGAGAGAATGCGTTGGCATTTACGAAAAGATTGCCTTACTCCAACAAAGAATATGCCAGAGGGTGCGTGGCATTTGGGGCCCCCGGTTAATGCCAATTTTGGGGGGGGGGGTTGAAGCATTACCGCTAATGTATTGTATAGAAGAAGCGCCTGGAGGGGATGCGGAAAAAAGCGTTGGCATAGATGGCTTTTTTTACATATACATTGCCTTACTCCAACAAAAGATTTATGCCATGGAGCGCGGCAATTGGGGCCCCCTGTTTATGCCAATTTTGGGGGGGGGGTTGAAGCATTAGGGCTAATGTATTGTATGGAAAAAGTGCCCATAGGCAGAGTAAATGGCCAAAGAAGCAGAGATATTGGTCGATAAATCTGAATTGAACTTTGCATATGACAGGGGCTGCTTTAAGCGGGTGAGGTGACGTGGAACTTTTTGGGCATCCTCTAAATTTCTATTTTCGTGCACTTTTTTACGAAACCCCAAAGGAAGCATCCATCAAGCTTTTTCTAATGCTTGTCGAAACAAAAAACCAAGAATTTATCTAATTTATTCAAGTCCCGTCTTCTTGGCCACGGAGTTCAGTCATAAAAACCACGGACAGCTTGGCGCCGTGCCGTTTTGGCGCGACAAATTTGGCTCGGGTAGGGTCATCGAATTCGGGTCAGGGGTTCGAAAATTGTCGAAATGAAAGTCTGATTTGAATTCTAATTCTACTTTTGATCACATTTTCGGATTTGGTAAAGGATATTAGTTTCTGTAAATTCCTATTGGTTACGGTAATGAGAAATGTGATAGCATATATCGGTATGAAACATATGACATATCATAGCATTCATTTTCGCGAAGCTCGAAGCCGAAGTTTCACCCAGCGCTGACCTCGCCCCCGTTTTGATGTTCTGTTCAGTTTTTGGAGCGCATTTATTTATTTGTGAGAAGAACATAAAATTGATTTTTCGACAAACAATTTAACAAAAATGCAAGAAAACAAAAATTGAATTTTTTATATTTAACAGTTTCAGAGATGCCCAAGTTCTTTTCGCTAAACTATTATTCTCAGCTAGGTTAGGGGATAAGAGCAGGGTAAAAAGGAATAATTTAATGTTTGCAAATAAATTCCACGGATATGAGGGCCAATGCGCTTATTATGTTTAGAATTTTTAAATTTAAAATCTGTTGGGGGGAAAATATCAGAGAATTCAAACGGAATAAATTGGCATCGAATTTAATGCCGCCGCATTTATTTGTTCCCATTGATGTCGAGATCTATCGAGTGGCTTTAAGAATTTCTGAATCGGTTATGTTTGAAGCAAGAACTGCCCCGATCATGAACCCCTTGGCGGATTTAAAATAAACATCCCTAAAATGGATTTTTCTACGGTCAACCAAATTTACCCATCAACGCGTCAATGGTCTTTTGCTGTTTGTTCTGATACTCCTCCATTTTTGCTAGCCGTGCTTTTTGTTGTTCAAAATTCGCCGTTTGCTTTTGCTCAAGTGCACTTATTTTTCGTCTCTTTCCATTTTTAAGCACCAAATCGAAACTGGCATTTGAGGAGGTTGGTGAATTATTGAACGTTTGTTGACGTTTCAAATGGACAATTCGGGCACGCAAAAGACGTAATTCTTCGGATGGGTCCAAATTAGCGAAATTTGGAGGCCAACATTCTGAAAAAATGGGCATTATTAATAAGGATTTTATTAAATATAAATCGACTTCTTACCCTGCTGATCAGCTGTTATTTCCCCTCCATTGGTTGAATCGGCCGAAATTGACATTTTAATTTATACTAAAAAATTTTAATATTTAGTTTCTAAAATGATAAAAGTTTAAAAGGGATTGACATAGCCAAAAAGGAAATCGATTTAAAATTGAGGAGCAGGGGAGGAATTTGTCAGAGAAAAATTGACAGGTCAAAGGGGGAGAGGGAATGAATGACCCGATAAAAAATTGTTTGCGGGAGGGGACATTTGGCGCGGCAACAAAATGCCAACCCCACAAAATTTCAATTCAGTTAAAAACCCATTAAATGCCAAAAAAAAAAATTATAAACGTGGTTTCGGCGGCGTAGAATCCCGGTTTTAAACCCCGGGACCAAATTAGGCCTTTTTTCCAAATTCAAAATTTCCAAAAATCATTTTGGCCCCGAAATTGTATTGTGCGCCAAAATTAGGGTTTACTATAATAGCCCCGTAGAAAATGTGCAAAACGGACTTATCTCCAACAAAAGTTTTACATATCAAACACAAATATTACCAAGAAAAATGAATGGATCGGGCAATGACGGGCTACCGACCCCGAACGACGAAAAACTATTCAATTTTACGAAAATTTGTTCGAATTCGGGTCCGGGGTTCGTGGTCGAAATGGAGGTCAGGTTCGGATTCGACGTCCTTGTATACCCCTAACAAAATCTTTTATCAACTTTTAAAAACATTTTTTCGGTATTTCGTCGTTTTTTTTGCTTAGTCGGTCCCTGCAAAAAATTGGGCGGCTTTTCAGTTGCACGTGGAGCCGTTGCGGCTTTTGGTTTAACACCGCCAAACAATTGGGCTGCGACTGCGATGGCACTGAGACCAGAGGCTGCGGTCCGTTAGGCATCGGCCGCAGCTACCAGTGCTGTCCCACGTGTCTCATCAACGGGAAAAAATAAATGCGGCGGCATTAAATTCGATGCCAATTTATTCCGTTTGAATTCTCTGATATTTTCCCCCCAACAGATTTTAAATTTAAAAATTCTAAACATAATAAGCGCATTGGCCCTCATATCCGTGGAATTTATTTGCAAACATTAAATTATTCCTTTTTACCCTGCTCTTATCCCCTAACCTAGCTGAGAATAATAGTTTAGCGAAAAGAACTTGGGCATCTCTGAAACTGTTAAATATAAAAAATTCAATTTTTGTTTTCTTGCATTTTTGTTAAATTGTTTGTCGAAAAATCAATTTTATGTTCTTCTCACAAATAAATAAATGCGCTCCAAAAACTGAACAGAACATCAAAACGGGGGCGAGGTCAGCGCTGGGTGAAACTTCGGCTTCGAGCTTCGCGAAAATGAATGCTATGATATGTCATATGTTTCATACCGATATATGCTATCACATTTCTCATTACCGTAACCAATAGGAATTTACAGAAACTAATATCCTTTACCAAATCCGAAAATGTGATCAAAAGTAGAATTAGAATTCAAATCAGACTTTCATTTCGACAATTTTCGAACCCCTGACCCGAATTCGATGACCCTACCCGAGCCAAATTTGTCGCGCCAAAACGGCACGGCGCCAAGCTGTCCGTGGTTTTTATGACTGAACTCCGTGGCCAAGAAGACGGGACTTGAATAAATTAGATAAATTCTTGGTTTTTTGTTTCGACAAGCATTAGAAAAAGCTTGATGGATGCTTCCTTTGGGGTTTCGTAAAAAAGTGCACGAAAATAGAAATTTAGAGGATGCCCAAAAAGTTCCACGTCACCTCACCCGCTTAAAGCAGCCCCTGTCATATGCAAAGTTCAATTCAGATTTATCGACCAATATCTCTGCTTCTTTGGCCATTTACTCTGCCTATGGGCACTTTTTCCATACAATACATTAGCCCTAATGCTTCAACCCCCCCCCCCAAAATTGGCATAAACAGGGGGCCCCAATTGCCGCGCTCCATGGCATAAATCTTTTGTTGGAGTAAGGCAATGTATATGTAAAAAAAGCCATCTATGCCAACGCTTTTTTCCGCATCCCCTCCAGGCGCTTCTTCTATACAATACATTAGCGGTAATGCTTCAACCCCCCCCCCCCAAAATTGGCATAAACAGGGGGCCCCAATTGCCGCGCTCCATGGCATAAATCTTTTGTTGGAGTAAGGCAATGTATATGTAAAAAAAGCCATCTATGCCAACGCTTTTTTCCGCATCCCCTCCAGGCGCTTCTTCTATACAATACATTAGCGGTAATGCTTCAACCCCCCCCCCCCAAAATTGGCATTAACCGGGGGCCCCAAATGCCACGCACCCTCTGGCATATTCTTTGTTGGAGTAAGGCAATCTTTTCGTAAATGCCAACGCATTCTCTCGCGTCTCCCCTCCACTCTCTCCGCAGGCAATGCTATTTTAAAACAAAGGCACTTCTAAGCCTGAGATTAAAGCCGTATAAAAGCGTTGGGAAATGCAGCAAATAGCCATTATTCAAAACTATTTTATTTTTATTGCCTCAAAATGCCCACCTTTCTCTTCTTGGCCGCAATTTGCTTGCTTGTGGCCGCTTCCATTCTGCTGCAAACTGGTCAGAAAAAATTTTCTTAAGAGTTTTTGTCTACAATTTCGCCATAAGTTTTCATGAAATTCATCAAAAAATGGGTATTCCAAATTGTAAAGATTGGGGTACCACAAAAAAAGGACATATATTATAATATCACAGCCCTTAAATCCTTATTTTCAGAATATGTTATTAAAATTAAATAATTATTATAGGGAATGAATCAGCTGAAGGGAGAATTGATTGCAAAGATGGAGGAGCAGTATCAGAAAGAGCAACAGAAGATGGAGCAGTATCAGAAAGAGCAGAAACAGAATATGGAGCAGCACCAGAAAGAGCAACTGAGGGTGAAGCAGTATCAGAAAGAGCAACTGAAGATGGAGCAGTATCAGAAAGAGCACAAGCAGAAGATGGAGCAGCACCAGAAAGAGCAGCTGAAGATAGAGCAGTATCAGAAAGAGCGCAAGCAGAAGATGGAGCAGCACCAGAAAGAGCAACTGAAGATGAAGCAGTATCAGAAAGAGCAACTGATGATGGAGCAGTATCAGAAAGAGCACAAACAGAAGATGGAGCAGTATCAGAACAAACAGAAACAAAACACCAACGTGTTGAGTGAAGAACAAAAGGAAAATGGTAGGGGAAATTATTGTTTACTGTCGAATACTAACAAATTTGATGAAATGGCAACAATGCTCTGCAGAAAAAGGACGTCGTCAAAATGGAGAAGTATCAAAAACAACATCAACAGAACATCGACACGCATTGACTGAAGCACAAAAGGGAAATGGTAGGGGAATTGTTATTTAAATGTTTAATAATATTTAAATTAAATTAATAGCAGGACTAATGCCTCAACAAAATCGATTGAAATCCGCTGCTTGTCACGAGGACATCACATTCTCTGGGACAGATCGATTGATTGTCCAATTTACTGGAGAGAATTCGAGTAAAAAAAACATTATTTTGTTATTGATTGATTAATTAAAATAAGAAAATATGGTTCTTTAAAATGTTGAATCCGCTTACTTTTTAGCGTGGCGTTCTGTGTTCGCTGAAAAGCCAATTCCGAAGAGCAATTTCGGCATTTTCTACTACGAAGTGGCCATTTTAGAGCAAGGGCTGTAGTAAGTTAAATAAATGAATAAATAGTTTAGCTTCGAAACTGCTTTAGAAGCATTTTCCGTAAAAAAACTTCTTTTTATTTAGCGGTATTCACATTGGACTTGGGACCAAACAAAAGCCATTGAACAGATGGATTGGAGAGAATGAAGGCTCTTACGCATACGAACGCTATGGCAGATTTTATGGCCACGCAGTTGGGGGATGTTCCCACACCACCAATGGACGTCCGTACATTGGAGGAAATCCCGAATTTGGCATTGGCGATGTCATCTGCGGTGTGGATTTGGCAACTTGCCAAATCATTTACACAAAAAATGGGCAGCGTTTGAGTGAGAAAGAAAAAATCTATAAAGGGCAATTTAATTTTAAGAATTAAATTTGTCATTTATTTGTTTTTGCAGAAACTACCGGCTTATTTGTCTCTTTTGTCGCCGATTTGTTTCCGTGCGTTACGTTGTTTCAATCTGGCGACAAAATTGAAGAAAACTTTGGACCAAACTTTGAATTCAAATTCTGATGTTTGAGGAGGAAGCGCCCGGACAGTGAAAAACAATTTTTTTTTAAATTTATTTTTTCTTTGGAATGTTACAACCGATGAATTTTAAGCGTTATTATCAAAATTTGTCTGATTTGATTTTTATGTCATTTTGTTCGGATAAAGAAATTATTTTCCAAGACTCGATTCTAACAAAGTAAAAAATCAGGTTTGGTGACTGAGAAAACAAGATACAAAAAAATCAGAAATTATTTAAAAACATTAAAACATACAAAATTTTAGTTTTTTTTCGGTTTTATCAAAAAAGATTTCCGCCCATCCCTGTCACCCAGGGGCGTAGCCAGAAAAAATTTTCGGAGGGGGGAATTTGTCCATCTGAGCGCCGCGCTCAGCTGGCTTTCCCATTTGAGCGCCAATGAATTTTATTTTGAGAAATTTTCATTTAAAAGCAAATTTTTTTTTTTTGCGAATTTTGCTTCACTTCTAAGGGCAGGGCGGGTCGGCGGTGCCGATAGGCGCCGCCGGGAAAAATTTTGATTTTTGATGTGAATTTTGTTAAGAAAATTGGTCAAAAAATTGAAAAAGTGCAAAACAAAAGGGTCCCCCCTCTTGTTTTGTTTTTCTAAATTTCATTTCGGGGGGGGGGAATTCCCCTGATTCCCCCCCCTGGATACGCCCCTGCTGTCACCCACTCTGTTTGGCGTAGAGTCCGGCGGGAGCGGTCCCGCTTCCGATTCGAGGGCAAAAGTTAAAAATAATTTGAAGCCAAAATGCTCTTTATTCACTCGAGACAAATGACAAAATTGCCGCAGCTGAAAATAAGGTGGACATTAATTGGGCGGCCATAAGTACACAAAGTGCGCCAATCTAACAAAATTTATTTAAATTTAAACAAACAAACAAAAAAAGCAATTTCATTTCTGTTCTGTCTGTCAAGCGATCAAATCAACGGCAATGGACGGACGGCTAGAAAATAAGGCTCCTCAAAATCGGGTAATATAATATTATAATATGAATTTACTAAATTAATGTCACACGAAAACTAAAATTTACCGAGGCCCGACCGAAAAATGACACCGAGAAGCAGACAAGACTCAAAAAAACCGAATTTTTTCATTTTTAATAGGTTTAAAAAAGATAACTGCCATTCTCAACTTCCATTTTATCCATTACATGTTATATACGTGTTTTACGCATCATCATTTTTATAGGGATACATCTAAAAAAAAGGTGAACGAGTTGGGTAAAAGTGTTGATCAAATTAAATGAGGCGTCAGAAATGAAAATTTATCTAAATTTTAGAACACACACAAAATAAATTATCCTGGCACTTTAACTGATGATCATTCACTGATCAGTTAGTGATCACCATCCCAACGTTCGGCACTCAAAAGATTCCACGTTCCGGCGTCTACGCGTGTCGTGCCGTTTAGATTCGATACGAGCCCGTCGCTGGTTGCGGAAATGCAGCGGGTACAGTCCGGGGCACCCGCGGTCCGGATGTGAATGGTACAACAACACGCTGACAAGCTCGTCACTCGTCAGCACTCCGTACGAAACTGTTAAAACAAAAAATCCAGTCGAAAAATTTTGGATCTTGGAGATAAAATTAAATGTTGGCATTTTGTTTTTACACTCACAAATAGCTAAAAACTACCAATAATTTTAGAAAAATCCTTTGGTGGGATGAGCGGAAAACGGATTTGAAAAAGTGCCGGGCCGAGCATTGCGCGTCTATTCTCCGCCGAACACACTTTCCCATTTTGGCGGCATTGTTCGTCGGCCCAACGAAGTGCCTAATTAAAATATAATTAATCTAATTATTATAAAACTTACAATTTAAATATATTCAACTTCTAGCACATATTTTAAACTAATAAATGGAACAGTTGAATATTAAAATATTTTTTTTTAATTCACAGCATCCCAGATTGCGGTTTCTTCGTCGATTTGAAGTTGATCACGGTCCAGAATCTCGCACAACAATTTTTGGTCAATTTGTAGGAACGTTTCTGATAAGATCAAAGTGTTCGCGTTTCTATCGATGTAATCCAAACAACGGCGAGAAATTTCCTAAATCAATATTAATAACTGTAGCATAATTTATTAATGCGCTAAATGTTCTTTATTTTTTTAAATCAGCACATGGGCATTAGAGCCAGGAGTGATCGGGATCGTGCGGGATTGAGCGTTGATCGTTTCATTTCGTAACAAAATTTACCCTAGACGGCGCCTTAGGCAATTTAAATGCCATCAAACTCCAAAAAAAGTTCCCCGGCGGCGCCTATCGGCACCGCCGCCCCCTCCCATTCCTAAAAACTTCAAAAAAAGTATTGAAAATTCTTAACAAATTAAAATGCAATAAAAGTCAAAAAATACACCCCTAAGAATCGACTTTCCCACCCTCCTCCTCTACACCCTGATTCCCAACCGACCAAAAGTTATTTTTTTATTTGTTAAATTTAAATAAATTTTTTGTGCATTTCCTCACATTTTCTCCAACAATGCGGGCATCAGCAAACGCGTGGAAAATATTGCGCAGCTTCGATAAGGGAAAGTTCGCACACGCTTCGATCATCAAAGGCAAATCATATTTTTTTGCTAAAAATGAAATAATTAAAGCAACAAAATTTCCTGCAAAATTTAAAATTCAAAAAACAGTAAAATTGATTAACCAGCATAAATCACAGAAATTGCATTGTCTCCGTTCAGCCCGCTCACATCGTCCGCATAAATGAAGGCTAACATTGTCTTGAACGCGTCCACCTCCACGTCCGGCACCTCCACGGGCTTAACCTGTTCGGCTAAAATACCTTTTTAAATTCATTAAACAAAACAATTTTATTCCGCACCATTTCCAGCGGTGGTAGCGTCAAATCGAAACATTGTCTCGAAAACGTCGGAGGCCGCAATCAAAACCAGTTTATGTGCCGACAGAAGCTAAAAAATATATAATGCAATAAATGAATGAGTTGTGAGGAAACATTTAAAACAATTAAAATCAAAACAAAAATATGCTCCCAAACTCGCCTCCTTTTTGTCTCCTTCCCCCACTAAAAAATGAACGTCCGCCCCATCGCCGGTGTCCAGCAAATGCTTCATCCGCCCCACCAAAGAGGCCGTTTTTGATGTGACAATGTTAGTTTGACTTTAAATAATTCTTTTTAAAAGGGCTTAAAACCCTAATTAAAAAATTGCCAGGAAACGATATAGGTATGTGTAAATCTGTATTATAGAAAGGACACAACTGCCATGGCTTGCTTGGTAAAGGCCGTGGGTTCGATCCCCCCGGGGGAGGGGGTAGCATTCTCTTGTATATTTTTTTAAAATTCCTTACATATTTTCCAAGGACGCGAACACAGTCAAACGCGAGGAAACATTGCGCAGCTTCGAAATGGAAAAGTTCACACACACTTTGGCCAGCCCAGGGACAATATATTTATTGGCTGAATTTAAATGATTCTTAAATAAATTATCAACAAAAAATTTCAATGGGTTACCGTATGTACTGTTTTAATCCCCCACCCTGTAATAATCCCCACCCTCTATTCAGGGCAGAGCTGGACGAAACTCAAAATTTTTTGCCGACGAAACGAAACGAAAAAATTTTTTTGTTTCAATTTACGAAACGAAAACGAAACGAAAAAAGATTCATTTTACGAAACGAAACACGAAACGGCCAAAAAGTCACGAAAAACACGAAACGAAACGAAATTCGTCCAGCTCTGATTCAGGGGCAGGGACTAATTTGAAAAAAGTTAATCTTTAAGGGGTGCATTTTTGGACTTTATTGCATTATCCTTAAGGAATTTTTACAGAAGAAAATTTTCTCAAAAATTTTCGCCAGCTGAAGTATGAAAATTGGGTGAAATGAAGAAAAATTTTGTGATAGATGAACATTTCACCAAACATTTTGAAAAAATAATCCCCCGCTAACAAAAATTTGGAAAATCGCAACAATTTTTGCGTTAGCGAGACAGCAGTATTTCATGGTTGTGTGCGGTTCAGTGACCGACGATTAATTCTGTACGATATTTTCTCGGCTCAAAAAGAAATATTTTATGACCGGCGTAAAGCACTGCCATCGCATTGTCTCCGTTCAGTCCCCGCAAATCATCGGCGTAAATGAAGGCTAGCATTGTCTTGAACGCCCCCACCTCCACGTCGGGCACCTCCACGAGCTTAATCTCTTCCGAATGTGCTAAAATAATTTTATTTAATTTCTAAACAAAATTCGTACCCTTTCCGCCGACGGCGGCAGCAGCATATAGGGCCAAAACCGCGCGGGTACGGCGCGGGTCTAAAAACTCGCGGGTCGGTTTGATCATGCCGCCCAAACCCAAACCTATTAGAGGGGTCCAACCCTTTGATCATGCCGCCCCAAGCCAAAACCTATGGGAGGGGTCCAACCCTTTGATCATGCCGCCCCAAGCCAAAACCTATTGGAGGGTTTCAACCCTTTGAACTCACCGCCACCAAACCCAAACCCATTCGAGGTGCCAAATCCTTTGATCATGCCGCTAAGTCAAAGCCTATTGAGTCCTTTGATCATGCCGCCGTCCTGATCCCAAAAGCGAGACAATTCAGTCCCAACAAAAACCGCGCGGGGTTAGCGGATTAACACACAACCCAAATCTTTTAATTAGTCCAAAACCCATTGGGCCCATTGCCAAATCCAAAATTCAGGGGTCCAGCCCTTTGATCATGCCGCCCCAAATCAAAACCCATTCGAGGTGCCAAATCCTTTGATTATGCCGCTAAGTCAAAGCCTATTGAGTTCTTTGATCATGCCGCCTCCCACCTGGTCCCAAAAGCGAGACAATTCAGTCCCGACGAAAACATCGCGGGGTTAGCGGATTAAACAAGCTTTTTATTGGTCCCCAAAAACCTATTGGGCCCATTGCCAAATCCAAAATTCAATTTTCCCTCCCCCATCCCTCAAGGTCATTAAGCACCTGTCAATCAAACTTTCGCCGCGCACCAAAAATTTTCCCTCTCACCTGTCAATCAAACTTCCGCCGCTCAAATTTTGCAACAAAAACATTCGACAAATCGATTTCACTTTTGTGACATTTTTAAATAGGGCATAATGTGACATTTCATGAATTTCTTCAATATTTTTGCCTCCCGTTATTACTAGGGCTGTTCGAGACATGAAATTTACCGAGACTCGAGAGTCGAGACCGAGAAATGATACCGAGACTCGAGACCGAGACCGAGAAATGACCCCGAGACTCGAGACCGAGATCGAGACCCAAAAAAACCGAGAAAATTCTCGGTTCGAGACCCGAGATCGAGACTTTTTTGAAAATTTTTTTTAAAATTCACTGAAAATTTTTTATTTTAAGTTCAAAAATTTTAAATAAATAGTTTTAATTCGCGACAAATTTAAATTCCCATTTTTATTTCTGGAACGCTTTTTGTCCGATGGTCCAGCCCATCGGAACCGCCGGGGAAAGAATTTAAAAAAATTCAATTTAAGAGTTATTTTCGGGGAGTTTTAATGCATTTTTTTGTTAAGAAATTTTCAAAAATAACTTTTTTTTTGCGAATTCTGCTTAACTTTTGGTGGGGGGTCGGCGGTGCCGATAGGCGCCGCCGAGAAAATTTTGAATTTTTGACTAGATTTGTGTAGAGATTTGCTACCAAATTAAGAAACGCGGTAATTTTTTGAAGCTTTTTATGGCGATAAAAAATGGAAGCTTTAGTGAATTAATTAGGAAAAATATGCTTAAAATTTGCAAAAAATTGTTTTTTTAAGAATCAGTAAAAAGGAGTCTAATTATCAATTTAAATGAAGAAAAATTCATTTAACTGGGGGGACTAGAACTTACGACAATACAGAGTAAGCGACACAGAATTTAACCACTGCGCCATACCCACACTGTATTACGAAAGTTGACTAAGTATTAAAGGATTTCTAATTCATTGTGTATTTTCAAATCTTTCAAGCACATAATTCTTTAATGATTTCTCATAAAAAAATCTTTACCAGTGCAAAAAAGTCTCGTTTTCCGAGACTAAAAACCCGAGAGTCGAGACCGAGACCGAGACCCAAAAAAACCGAGAAATTTCTCGGTTCGAGACTCGAGACCGAGACTCTCGAACAGCTCTAGTTATTACCACTTTGCCCGTCCAAAAATTAAGGCCGTCAACCTTTTTCCCCTTTTGTAGTTTAAACCGCAAAAAAATTTCGGGCTCATAAAAACTATTTTAGAACGATTTTTACGAAATTCATTTAGCTCAATTTGCCGCCCAAAATTAAAAGAGGTAACAACATTCTCAATTATATGGCCTGTGTAAAAGACACTGGGGCATCCCGAGAATTTAATACAACAAATTTTCTTATCGCATCGCAAGCTTCTAAATTTTTTTTGTGCCCAAACAAATGATTTTCGAAAGGGAAAAGCAACAATTTAAATGTTTAGTCAGTCAATTTTCTCATTTTGACCCTCCAAATGTTGCTGTTCACCTCAGGTCCTTCGCTTTTTGGGCTCACTCGGACCTTCGTTTGCATTGAGGAGTCTGAAAATAGAAGGAAATGGGCGTGGGTGGGTGGAAATTTTTAATTTTCAAATAATTGTTCGAAATTGGATAAATAAATTTCAGATTCAGAATCTAGGCCCTCGAATACCCCTAGACTTACCCGTCTCCGATGTCCCAGTCTTCGAAGTCAATAATGATGTGATTCCGCTGACTGCTCCAATTCCATTCAATTGCCTCCTTCTCCCAATTGGCCCATTTCGTTTTGTCGCGCTCAATTGGACAACGAACCAACAGGCAATTGTCTCTATTAAAGTGCCGTAACTCCAATCGCTCCCCCGTCAAATTGTTCTTCAATTCAAATGGCACAATGCCATCAGAAGACGGATTCCAAAGACAGATGATGAAATTGACCGGATCGATTGAATTGACAAATTCCTTAAGATGAATAAAGGAATTAAAAGAGTCCAATAAAAAAATTCAAAAACTCACCAATTTGAGTCCTCCCATTCCTTCTGCTGTACAAGATGTGCATTTCAACACCTTTGGGAGTCCATCCCCGCGGGGCGTGTGCAACCATTTGGCCACGGCTTGTTTAGGAGAAGCGCCGGCCCTGTCATCGACCGGGAGTTCCGGAAAAAGATGAAAGGATTCAATCAATCGGAGTTTTGGGCAATCGCCGAGAACGGTCGGAGAGAATTGGCGCAAACGGAAGAGATCGGAGAAATCCAAAAAAATGCCGCAAATGTTGTCTTTGAACAAAGGCCAAATTCGGTGCCAAATGATTTCCCAGCTGCGGTTTTGGTTAATTCCCGTGTGAATTGAAAGAAACGTCCAATTGGAGGAGAAAAGTCGGCGGATGCTTTGGAGAAATTCGACGACATTTTGGTCGATGTATCTAAAAGGTTAATAATCGTTTGTTGCTGCCCCCCCCCATTTTGAAAAAATTATTTAAGCGATTATGTCCCAAAATCGATGACACGTCGATCACAATAATTAAATTATTGAACAAAACCTGAGAAATAAACGTTAATGGCTTCCAAACGGCTTAAAATGACACTGACCTTATTCGAAGGATTCCGAATCCGATCACTTTGTCCGGAAGCGGCTCTTGCGGAATTGGCAGCTGACGCTCGACTTCACAGCCAATGCATTTGACAATTTCACCGCCATTCCCGCCATCTGCGCAAAGAATGTCCAATTCACCCAACGACCATTCCTTCGAATTTAAATGCGCGTCCACCAAAAAATCAAATCGATCGCTGATCAACGCAACTTTCAGTCCGAGCACAAAAGGGCTACAGAATTCGAAAATTTCGAACAAAACGTCGGCACAAACGAAACTGAAAAACTTTTTTGTCAAAATTGGGAATTTAAATCCGTTTATGAACCGGTTTAAAATTTTTAAAATTAAGGAAAAATTGTAAAAAATGGAACACTTCAGTACCAAAAGTAAAAATGAAACCCCTTTCTCCGCAGACAACTTTAAACAGGACAACTGTGCACAGGACCCCGACGGGAGGGTGGCGAATTAAGGGGTAGTCGAAAGGTGTGTGTGTGAAAAGCTATTTTCATCAAAACGGCTAAGCTAAACTATTAATATTAGGCACGCGCGAAGCGCTTGATGAAAATGGCTTTTCACACACACACCTTTTGACTTCCCCATGCGCGCATAGGTACCACCATTCAGTTCGATTCGTAATTTTAAAAGCCAATATGAGTGATTTTGCCGATTTTTTAATCAGTGGACAACTGAGTCCCCAGTCAAAAGACACTTCAGTCCCGGGCTCATAACTTGCTTCACAGTGGTTTCCGCAAAAAAATTTTTACGGATTCGTGCGTTAGGCTTAGAGTGGAGTCGAATGGTATATGATTTGTCGAATTTTGAGCGACTTACGTAAACTCAATTTTTACCAAAATCGATTTAAATTTTACAATAAAATATTGAGCCAAATTTACCTAATTCGTTTGATTGTTTGCTTTTGAAAATTTTTTTGAAAGTGGGGGACATCAGCTTTACTATCACCGAAAGTCAATACTTGACGAAGAATCATAGATTAAAATCAATGATTGATGGGGAGCCGCTCAAGGTAAACTAAAAACTTTATTTCATACATTACGGAGTATGGGGAAATCAGAAAAATAGCTATAAGTTTCCTGAAATGTCCCCCCTGTTTATTTTTTTTTCTAATTAAAAAAAATAACTCACATTTCCTTCAATCGTTTCTCCACTTTCTTCGGGTTGTCCGACATTTGTTTTTGTTGCCAAATGATTGATTTTTACGCTATTTTTAAACAAAAATTTTTTTGAATGAGCAAAAAAGGTCGATTTTATGGGATAAAGTTTCGAATGATTGTGAGCAAATATGGGGGAAGGGGGCGGCAGCAATTCGACTTTATGGGCGATGGATCGCTGAGGGTAGACACAAAAATCGATAACAGTTATTGCATGAGATGAGCCAGAGAAGAGAAATCCATTTGGTACATTTTGTGTAGGGTTGTGTTTTTCTTAAACATTCCGAATACTGCCGGATCACATCCAGTTACATCCCTGGTCCAGACTTGTCTGGTGGATGACAAAATAGTGTTCGGCAAATGAGTTCAATCGATAAATCGGGGAAATTTGAAACACTTAGATTTTCGACAATTATCGAGAAATTAATCGCAATAATTATCATATCGTGCCGAGGCAATAATTATTGACAAATGAAAAATTTGGTAAAAAAAATTGTTGGAACGGAGGGGGAGGGGAGGGGGGGGGGCAGGGAGCGCTATGGATGCTCCACTGGCCAGAAGTTTGAATAAAGCTAGCCCCACTGCTCTATTTATGATCAGCAGATGACTACATAACCAATGTTTGGTTGTGAAATGAGCAATTGATTGGTATGTAGTTGGTAGAACGAAATAAGTCCTCGGGGCAAAATGGGCGGGCCCTCGGGGTAATAAACATTTTTAAGGGTGGGGGATGATGTGATCAACAAAAAGTGAGCAGTATAACCCCGGGGGCAAAAAAGAAGGGGGATGAATGCGAAATTGTCCGATTGAGCGCGACGAAGCAAAATGGGCCGAGTGGGAGAAGGAGGCGGTTTACTGGGATTGTTCCGGAGAAATTCAAAATCCGGGATTCTGTTATTCAACGTTTATTGCCGAATTTTAGTTACAAAAAGGAAAAAGCAACAATTTCAACGTTTGAATATTTTCATCCAAATTTGTTCGTCCGTCCATTCATTTCGGGGCTTGCTCGTACCCTCGTTTGTGTCAAGCATTCTAAATGATCGGGGGCGGATTTTTCGCACCGATTTAGAAAAAAAGTATTTTTTTACAACTCAAAAAAGGCTTTTTTCAAATTTTTAATTCCACTGCCATTTCCAATTCCACTCAGAGGTGGGGGGGGGGGGTCTGCGGTACCGATAGGCACCGCGGAGAAAATTTTGAATTTTGATTTATCGCCACCCCCACAAGCAAAAAACCGGGTTGGTTCCCGTATTTTTGGCTTTCTGTTCCGGAAGCAAAAAACCGGGTTGGTTCCCGTATTTTTGGCTTTCTGTTCCGGAAGTAAAAAACCGGGTTTGGTTCCCGTATTTTTGGCTTTCTGTTCCGGAAGTAAAAAACCGGGGTTGTCTCCGGGTCCAGGTGGGGGTGGCGATAAATCAAAATTCAAAATTTTCTCCGCGGTGCCTATCGGTACCGCAGACCCCCCCCCCCCACCTCTGAGTGGAATTGGAAATGGCAGTGGAATTAAAAATTTGAAAAAAGCCTTTTTTGAGTTGTAAAAAAATACTTTTTTTCTAAATCGGTGCGAAAAATCCGCCCCCGATCATTTAGAATGCTTGACACAAACGAGGGTACGAGCAAGCCCCGAAATGAATGGACGGACGAACAAATTTGGATGAAAATATTCAAACGTTGAAATTGTTGCTTTTTCCTTTTTGTAACTAAAATTCGGCAATAAACGTTGAATAACAGAATCCCGGATTTTGAATTTCTCCGGAACAATCCCAGTAAACCGCCTCCTTCTCCCACTCGGCCCATTTTGCTTCGTCGCGCTCAATCGGACAATTTCGCATTCATCCCCCTTCTTTTTTGCCCCCGGGGTTATACTGCTCACTTTTTGTTGATCACATCATCCCCCACCCTTAAAAATGTTTATTAGTCCCCCGAGGGCCCGCCCATTTTGCCCCGAGGACTTATTTCGTTCTACCAACTACATACCAATCAATTGCTCATTTCACAACCAAACATTGGTTATGTAGTCATCTGCTGATCATAAATAGAGCAGTGGGGCTAGCTTTATTCAAACTTCTGGCCAGTGGAGCATCCATAGCGCTCCCTGCCCCCCCCCCTCCCCTCCCCCTCCGTTCCAACAATTTTTTTAACCAAATTTTTCATTTGTCAATAATTATTGCCTCGGCACGATATGATAATTATTGCGATTAATTTCTCGATAATTGTCGAAAATCTAAGTGTTTCAAATTTCCCCGATTTATCGATTGAACTCATTTGCCGAACACTATTTTGTCATCCACCAGACAAGTCTGGACCAGGGATGTAACTGGATGTGATCCGGCAGTATTCGGAATGTTTAAGAAAAACACAACCCTACACAAAATGTACCAAATGGATTTCTCTTCTCTGGCTCATCTCATGCAATAACTGTTATCGATTTTTGTGTCTACCCTCAGCGATCCATCGCCCATAAAGTCGAATTGCTGCCGCCCCCTTCCCCCATATTTGCTCACAATCATTCGAAACTTTATCCCATAAAATCGACCTTTTTTGCTCATTCAAAAAAATTTTTGTTTAAAAATAGCGTAAAAATCAATCATTTGGCAACAAAAACAAATGTCGGACAACCCGAAGAAAGTGGAGAAACGATTGAAGGAAATGTGAGTTATTTTTTTTAATTAGAAAAAAAAATAAACAGGGGGGACATTTCAGGAA
Source organism: Globodera rostochiensis (assembly GCA_018350325.1). Taxonomy (NCBI): domain Eukaryota; kingdom Metazoa; phylum Nematoda; class Chromadorea; order Rhabditida; family Heteroderidae; genus Globodera; species Globodera rostochiensis. The sequence goes on from JAEVLN010000032.1 coordinate 143,351, forward strand.
ACTTATAGCTATTTTTCTGATTTCCCCATACTCCGTAATGTATGAAATAAAGTTTTTAGTTTACCTTGAGCGGCTCCCCATCAATCATTGATTTTAATCTATGATTCTTCGTCAAGTATTGACTTTCGGTGATAGTAAAGCTGATGTCCCCCACTTTCAAAAAAATTTTCAAAAGCAAACAATCAAACGAATTAGGTAAATTTGGCTCAATATTTTATTGTAAAATTTAAATCGATTTTGGTAAAAATTGAGTTTACGTAAGTCGCTCGAAATTCGACAAATCATATACCATTCGACTCCACTCTAAGCCTAACGCACGAATCCGTAAAAATTTTTTTGCGGAAACCACTGTGAAGCAAGTTATGAGCCCGGGACTGAAGTGTCTTTTGACTGGGGACTCAGTTGTCCACTGATTAAAAAATCGGCAAAATCACTCATATTGGCTTTTAAAATTACGAATCGAACTGAATGGTGGTACCTATGCGCGCATGGGGAAGTCAAAAGGTGTGTGTGTGAAAAGCCATTTTCATCAAGCGCTTCGCGCGTGCCTAATATTAATAGTTTAGCTTAGCCGTTTTGATGAAAATAGCTTTTCACACACACACCTTTCGACTACCCCTTAATTCGCCACCCTCCCGTCGGGGTCCTGTGCACAGTTGTCCTGTTTAAAGTTGTCTGCGGAGAAAGGGGTTTCATTTTTACTTTTGGTACTGAAGTGTTCCATTTTTTACAATTTTTCCTTAATTTTAAAAATTTTAAACCGGTTCATAAACGGATTTAAATTCCCAATTTTGACAAAAAAGTTTTTCAGTTTCGTTTGTGCCGACGTTTTGTTCGAAATTTTCGAATTCTGTAGCCCTTTTGTGCTCGGACTGAAAGTTGCGTTGATCAGCGATCGATTTGATTTTTTGGTGGACGCGCATTTAAATTCGAAGGAATGGTCGTTGGGTGAATTGGACATTCTTTGCGCAGATGGCGGGAATGGCGGTGAAATTGTCAAATGCATTGGCTGTGAAGTCGAGCGTCAGCTGCCAATTCCGCAAGAGCCGCTTCCGGACAAAGTGATCGGATTCGGAATCCTTCGAATAAGGTCAGTGTCATTTTAAGCCGTTTGGAAGCCATTAACGTTTATTTCTCAGGTTTTGTTCAATAATTTAATTATTGTGATCGACGTGTCATCGATTTTGGGACATAATCGCTTAAATAATTTTTTCAAAATGGGGGGGCAGCAACAAACGATTATTAACCTTTTAGATACATCGACCAAAATGTCGTCGAATTTCTCCAAAGCATCCGCCGACTTTTCTCCTCCAATTGGACGTTTCTTTCAATTCACACGGGAATTAACCAAAACCGCAGCTGGGAAATCATTTGGCACCGAATTTGGCCTTTGTTCAAAGACAACATTTGCGGCATTTTTTTGGATTTCTCCGATCTCTTCCGTTTGCGCCAATTCTCTCCGACCGTTCTCGGCGATTGCCCAAAACTCCGATTGATTGAATCCTTTCATCTTTTTCCGGAACTCCCGGTCGATGACAGGGCCGGCGCTTCTCCTAAACAAGCCGTGGCCAAATGGTTGCACACGCCCCGCGGGGATGGACTCCCAAAGGTGTTGAAATGCACATCTTGTACAGCAGAAGGAATGGGAGGACTCAAATTGGTGAGTTTTTGAATTTTTTTATTGGACTCTTTTAATTCCTTTATTCATCTTAAGGAATTTGTCAATTCAATCGATCCGGTCAATTTCATCATCTGTCTTTGGAATCCGTCTTCTGATGGCATTGTGCCATTTGAATTGAAGAACAATTTGACGGGGGAGCGATTGGAGTTACGGCACTTTAATAGAGACAATTGCCTGTTGGTTCGTTGTCCAATTGAGCGCGACAAAACGAAATGGGCCAATTGGGAGAAGGAGGCAATTGAATGGAATTGGAGCAGTCAGCGGAATCACATCATTATTGACTTCGAAGACTGGGACATCGGAGACGGGTAAGTCTAGGGGTATTCGAGGGCCTAGATTCTGAATCTGAAATTTATTTATCCAATTTCGAACAATTATTTGAAAATTAAAAATTTCCACCCACCCACGCCCATTTCCTTCTATTTTCAGACTCCTCAATGCAAACGAAGGTCCGAGTGAGCCCAAAAAGAGAAGGACCTGAGGTGAACAGCAACATTTGGAGGGTCAAAATGAGAAAATTGACTGACTAAACATTTAAATTGTTGCTTTTCCCTTTCGAAAATCATTTGTTTGGGCACAAAAAAAATTTAGAAGCTTGCGATGCGATAAGAAAATTTGTTGTATTAAATTCTCGGGATGCCCCAGTGTCTTTTACACAGGCCATATAATTGAGAATGTTGTTACCTCTTTTAATTTTGGGCGGCAAATTGAGCTAAATGAATTTCGTAAAAATCGTTCTAAAATAGTTTTTATGAGCCCGAAATTTTTTTGCGGTTTAAACTACAAAAGGGGAAAAAGGTTGACGGCCTTAATTTTTGGACGGGCAGAGGCAAAAATATTGAAGAAATTCATGAAATGTCACATTATGCCCTATTTAAAAATGTCACAAAAGTGAAATCGATTTGTCGAATGTTTTTGTTGCAAAATTTGAGCGGCGGAAGTTTGATTGACAGGTGAGAGGGAAAATTTTTGGTGCGCGGCGAAAGTTTGATTGACAGGTGCTTAATGACCTTGAGGGATGGGGGAGGGAAAATTGAATTTTGGATTTGGCAATGGGCCCAATAGGTTTTTGGGGACCAATAAAAAGCTTGTTTAATCCGCTAACCCCGCGATGTTTTCGTCGGGACTGAATTGTCTCGCTTTTGGGACCAGGTGGGAGGCGGCATGATCAAAGAACTCAATAGGCTTTGACTTAGCGGCATAATCAAAGGATTTGGCACCTCGAATGGGTTTTGATTTGGGGCGGCATGATCAAAGGGCTGGACCCCTGAATTTTGGATTTGGCAATGGGCCCAATGGGTTTTGGACTAATTAAAAGATTTGGGTTGTGTGTTAATCCGCTAACCCCGCGCGGTTTTTGTTGGGACTGAATTGTCTCGCTTTTGGGATCAGGACGGCGGCATGATCAAAGGACTCAATAGGCTTTGACTTAGCGGCATGATCAAAGGATTTGGCACATCGAATGGGTTTGGGTTTGGTGGCGGTGAGTTCAAAGGGTTGAAACCCTCCAATAGGTTTTGGCTTGGGGCGGCATGATCAAAGGGTTGGACCCCTCCCATAGGTTTTGGCTTGGGGCGGCATGATCAAAGGGTTGGACCCCTCTAATAGGTTTGGGTTTGGGCGGCATGATCAAACCGACCCGCGAGTTTTTAGACCCGCGAGGTACCCGCGCGGTTTTGGCCCTATATGCTGCTGGCGGCATTAGCATTTTGCGCATCAAAAGGGAACATTGCCTCAAAGACGTCGGAGGCCGCCATCAGAATCAGTTTATGTGCTGGCAGAAGCTTAACAAAATTAAAAAAAGAGAATTTGTGAAAGTTCAATTTATCCCCCCCCCCTCCCAACTCGCCTCCTTTTCGTCTCCTCCCCCCACCAAAAATTGCACATCCGCGCCATTGCCGGTGTCCAGCAAATGCTTCATCCGCCCAACCAAAGAGGCCGATTTTGACATGTCACAAATTTATAATATTAGGCTTGTCTAATTTTTGAATTTAATTAAATTCAATCGATATTTTGAGTTTTACAAAGCAAATTTTATGGACAAAAACGGCTCTGGAAATCGTTTGTTGACCAGAATCTGGTAAAGGTGTCTGACCTTGTAAAAAAGGAACATCAAAATAATGAAAATGGGGGGGGGGGATGAGTGAGGCATTACATGAAAAAGAAAGAACAAAAAATCGGAATAATCGGAATATCAAAACAGGGGGGGGGGCTTTAAGTTGTTGTGAACACAAAAAATCTTCAGACAACGAACGAAATGATGGAACTAGGCGTGAAAAAAAATATATATGTAAAGAAATCGCCCTGAGACGGCTAATGTGTGTATTTGAAATGAAATAAGACCCATATTTTTAGCATCGAAAGTTTAGGAAAACAAAAATAAACAGCTGAGAAAAAAACATAGGTATGTAGCAGGGCCGACGCGCAGTCCGGAAAAAACATGCGGGCGGCCAAGAAAATTTTTTCAAAAAAGTACATTAGGGTTCGGACGGGCGCCCGACTAGGAAATATTCGGTCCGGGCTAAAGCCCGGTATTCGCCCGGAAAAGCCCGCCCGGCCATTTTCGGGTTACCCGGAAAAAAGCCCGCCCAGCCCCAACCCGATTATCCGAACCCTAAACATCACAACTCAATCATATTTACCCAGGGCCCGCAGATGAAAATTCTCAAAAACATCATTTGGAGCAAAAAAGAATCATTTGAGACCAAAAAGTTCATTTTGCTAAACTTTATTTGACCGGTAAACAGTGAGTTTAACAAAACAAAACAATTTCGTTTAAATTCTCAATAAAACGGAGTTATATTGTAAGGAATTTGATGGCACGCGCCTCAATGTTTGCAAAGTTCGCATTGGCTGTAAACAGCCAATTTTTGCCCATGCGTTCGTCCTCCGTTTCAATTGTCCGATCTCTGTGATTTTTTTTTGATCTGCTCTGACCGTGGATTATGTATCCGGGAAAAGAGATGCCAACTTTGAGCTGCAGGGCTTTGTAGTACCAAGTCCAGTCGACGTGTGTCACGTTGCCGCCGGGGGTGATTGCTGGAATTTCTGTTCATTATCTAAGCGGGTAAAAGCTATGAGAAGTGTCGAGAACCATGACCGAGACTTTTTTTTTTGAGCAAAAATTCCGTTAACATCTTAAAATTAGTTGTTAATTCGTTTTAGTTTGATTTATGAATTAAAATTAAGCAACTTTTTAAGGTTTGCGACTATTTTTATAACTTTTGCCACTCCTTATTTTTGAGCAAAAATTCCGTTAACCTCTTTTAAAAATAGTTGTTAATTCGTTTTAATTTGTTAACTAGTGGAGTGCTGTACAACGCTATTTTGTGTGCTCTTAAAGCGCTAACGCGCTTATCGAGCTTCGCTACCTAGGTCGGGGTTCGGGGTGCGCAGTTTTGAACCGTTGATTGGGCCAGGTACAACGGTTTGGGGTACGGGGATGGTAGTTTGAACGGATAATTGAGCCAAAAAAATGGCCAGGTACAACGGTCTGGGGTTCGGGGATGGTAGTTTGAACGGATGATTGAGCCAAAAAAGTGGCCAGGTACAACGGTCTGAATTTTGAAAAAAGTTATGAATTTTCATAACATTCCCCCAATTTTGGTGACCAAAAAAATGAAAATTCAAAAAATTTCCAAATACCCCCTAAAAATATTTTTAAAAACTCGGAAATGATTTATAAGAATTTTAGAAATTATTTCCACTACCGTACATATCAACAGAAAGTGGCAAAAAATGATTTAAGCCATGCGGATTCGAACCCCCACCCGGCCCCCACACCAACACCACTAACCATTCCGCCACCGGTGCACTTGGCTGGCAAAAAGCGTTTTTCGGAATTTTCAGGCCTAATAAACACCAATCGATAGCTCACGAAAAGTTGGGTGTTGAAAGTATTTTTTATTATTTGTCTGTTTATTTTGTTGCATATTCAGCACAATTGTTAATCTTTAAGGTGCGGTTATTTGATTTATTTTTTCTGCTGCTTATTTTGAAGTTTATGCACGAAAAACATGTTTTTAGACGGAATAACGTCGCTTTAACCTCACTATTTGTAACTAAAAAACTAATATTTTGGAGAACTATTTAGGGAAAAATGCCTTCAAAAATTCTTCAGAAAGCTCCAGATATCTCAAATAAAGACAAAAAAGAAAACGTGTACCCCAAATAAAGTACGGATCTTTAAAAAAAGGACATTTAAAATTTAAAGATTGGGATACCACAAAAAAGGCTCTTTAAAAGGACAGTTACGACCCCTGGACTAAATTGACTTGTTTGCAAAATATTTAGCGTAAAGTTTCGTTGCCGAATAGTCGCCCGTGCAAAATTCCAGTCATAATTAAATAGAAACCCGTCTGTTTTAGCCTTTAAATAGACACAATGGCTAATATCTATGACGAATTTATTATTGTTGAGGAAAAAAGGGTCATGGACTTCACATTTCAAAATCGCTGTACAGCTGGATGTAAGGACGTATATTTATGCCCCCACATCAATTCGAAATTTGTTGACCTGACCGCGTTTGCATCACTGTAATTATATTTAAGTTTCCGACGCTTAATTTCACCGTTTTTAGCGAGTTTAAGAACCATTGGTTCAGTTTGTATATCAAGGACATTGCTTCACATTCAACGAAGGTGTCGGGGCCGTTGATGGCATTTAGAAAGTGAAAAGACGAGGGGATTTATGGGATTTTGCTGTTGAAGGTATCTTTGGTCATTTTCGAGAAAAAATTAAACAAAGTTTACTTGCCTTAGAATTTCAATCCTTCTGATGTGTAGTAGGGTTCAGCCCCGTCCCCGACTTTTTTAGTCGGGGTTTTCGTCCCTCGACTTTTCCGCCTCTGAGGGGTCGGGGCTGAACCCTATTTTGTAGATTTGAAGCTATTGTTATTGAGATTTGTTGCTAATTTATAAAAACAAAATAGTCAATACTCAGTTCCCTTTTTACAACAGTCAGCAATCATCATCGTATATGACCAGATTACAAGAAGACACCTCAACAATTTGATGAAGACAAAAGGAACCCAATTTTTATAAGCATTTCATAAGCACATAGGTCTATTAAGTTGAATGAAATTAACGCATTTTCATAAAAATAAATAAAACTCCAAGTAATCCCTAATAGCGGAATTTCCGTTTTTTACTTTTAAATCCATGGATGATTTTTTACTTTATTTGAGAAACTTAACTAGAGCCCAGAATTCGGGCCTAACCGGATCATTCGTAAATTTTAAAACGAATAGTCGGGTATAAGATCCGGATTCCGCAACCTCATCCTTCGCCGTCGTATAGAGTTCGCCGCACGCGTCGTTGAATTGCAGGGCTCTCTGCAGCCAATCAGCACGCGACAACATGGCACGCGTGCGTGCGCTCTCTGGCACCGCCTATTTTTTAGCGCATAAATAGACGGCCCACTCTAGCCAAATGAATCAGTCTTCACTTTTCCAATATTTTCCCCTTCATAATCAGTTCCATTCCATTCCCTTCTTTTTGAGTGCTTCCCTGTTTGTTGACAATAGTTGACACACATTCTCTCACTTTCCTCGCAAATAGAAACCGTTGTCAAGTTTATTGCCCAAAAAAAAATTGTGGGATTTTATTCTTTTGGCATTTTCACTATTGTAAACTTTTAGCCTTTCTTTTCCCTATTACAATTTTACCTTTTTTGGCATTTTCCTTCCTGTTAATCCTTCGCATGTCACGTTTCCTTCTCTTTCCTCTTCACTATTGTCTTCCTTCCTTTCACGGTCGGGCTCAGTTTGGCGCGGCCCAGTTTTGGCGCCGACGTGTTTGAAACGTTATAACTTTTTGGTACTGGCACGAGAAATGGCGATTTTCACACTTGAGCTATATCTATTTTGAAAAAATTGAAAAAAAGCGAATCGATTAGCTTTCGCTTGATTAAAGGTTCAACAAACGTAGGGTTTAAATCCAAAGATTTTGTAAACACTGAATTCTGGTCAGGAATCAGAAATGATTCATGCTCAATCAATAATTCCGACATTTTGGCCGCCGCGGAATTTCACTTTCAATTTACTGAGACATTTCTGATTCCTTAATTCATTAAATACATACAATCCAACTAAACTGGCTTTGGTAGAGGATTACACGTGGAAAATGTGAAGTAGATAAAAATACAATTGTTATGCGGTATCAAAATTTGCATCGAATCGCATGCCAACACAATGATACCAAAACACAGCCGTTTATTCCCTACGAACTATACTAATAACATCAAATACACGCGTCAGCTTTTGTGTCTTAATCTTTTTGTCCAATTCTAGGTGCCGTCAGACATGGACAAATCTGGCAGCAACAAACCAAAGGAATTGGTGGGTCTGCACTGAAAATTTTTTTTTGCTAAGTTGAGGTTTTTGTATTTTTTTTTGCGCGAAATTTTAAAAAAATGCCATTTTTAGACCATCGTTTAGGCAGTACAGACGCTTGACGGCTGTGAAATGAGGCTTTAAAGTTTAAAACCATGGCTGGGACTAAATGTCTTCTGCTGAGATGGTACTCAGTCAGTACTCAAATGGCTAGACATTTTGAAATGCACGGTACGTGCAAATCTATTTTTTTAGCGCAGCCTCGTACCTACCCATCAGCTGCCTCCAACTTCGTCGCAACGGACACTGACAGTGAAGGATCAGTTGATGATGTTCTTCCAGCAGCAGCATAAAGTTCACATGCAACTCGAGCAAAAGTTCGACTGGCGTGCCCAATATAATGGCCCACCATCACGAACTACGGTAAATTTACAATATTTTTATTTGTCATCTGGTGAAAAGAACATGCTAATTTTCATGAGTTTTTCATAATCAACTGCGACTTTTTGGGAATTCTTTTTTTGGCACTCTGGTTTTTTGTTTTGGCTTAATACGCATGCATATCAAAATGGTAACTTCGGGTGGGACTTGAACCCACGACCTCCACCCATCCGTCGGCAACTTTTCCAACTGAGCTACCGGGGCGTCCCATTTGCCTCCTTCTTTATGGGTGATCTTTTGCCCCCCGCCATAGGCGTTTTAACCGTCCACTTCCAACCAGCGGAACACTTTCATCCCTACAGCTCCATCCTCAACGGGATCGGTCCCTCGGTTCATCGATCGTTTCGCTGACGAGGTAGAGCAACCATCCCTTGCTACCAGTAAAGAATAGGCAAAATGGTAACTCCGGGTGGGACTCGAACCCACGACCTCCACCCAATCCGTGGGCAGCTCTTCCAACTAGCTACCGGGGCGTCCCGTTTGCCTTCTTTTTTATAGTTGATCTTTTGCCCCCCAAAGGCGTTTTAACCGTCTCCTTCCAACCAGTGGGACACTTACTTCCTTACAATTTTTTAAATTGCCAATGATATTCATACTATACCAGCAGTTGTGTAGGTCACATTATAATATTAAGCAACTTTTTGTTTTTCCGTCAGCAATCACTCGTTGCTGCTCGTAGAGCCAAGACTGTGTAATTGATAAATTTATCTTCTAAATTCGATGTTCTTATCATTATCAATTTAATTGTTCAGATTTTAATGAATGATTGACGAAATGCTTACACGTTCATCAAAATCATGTCCACTGGTGATGCATTTTTGGATTAACTGTTTCGACGGAGTTAATCTCAGATTTTTAGACAGAATTTCGACCGGTCCGAAGTCGTGCTCGATTACTTGTTTCACCAAAAACTAGGGCCCGAATTATATGCATTAAAAAATTAAGTATTAAGCAATTAATGCACTAAAAATGCCTTTTTTCGGACGCAATTCAGCATTTTTGACATATATTGGTGCAGATAAGCCTTTTTTGCTGCATATATATGCGCATATTTTGTTTATTTTTGGTGCATACATCCGGGCCCTACTAATAACCAAATAGTTTTCTATTGATGTGCATTTATCTTAAAAAAATCTTATCAAACAATTATTTTAATCGAATCATGAAATCTTTCTTATCGCAATTTCAGTTGAAAATCAAGTTCAAGTGTAAAGTCAATTCAGTTGAGATTTATATATTGTGTTTTCAACGCGTGTATATTTTATTGTTTTAGATTTTACATTCAATTTAAAATCTTGTTATTAAATTTTTCCTGAATATTTTATTTATCAATTGTTTTGAAATTCTAATACCTTAATAATGCAATCTTCGAAAATTATTAACTTTTTAAGAATATGTATCCGCAAATTTCTAAGCATACGAATAAGAGAGCGCGAATTGACATGTCACCACAGTCTGGCACACATATACCAAGCAACGACCACATCGGGGTGATGTCGCGGTAATTGAAAAACAAATAATGAAATTTTTAGTTTTATGTACTATTTTTAGATTCTGCAATTCCTACATTGAAGCAAGCAACAAACGAGTACAATCAGGATTTGGCGTTATTAAGGAGGAATTTACTGGACAATTTCAGGTGCTTAAGCAAAATTGGGTTTGGTCCTTGTAAAATTGTCTGAGTTCTCACGGTGATAGCAAAATCTTGAGTCTCACTTTTACTTATAATCACACCAAAGGAAATGCTAAGCAACTCACTAAAGGATGATACGAATATAGAATGATGTCTATAAAAGATTGGGCCCACGTCCAAAGCTGCCACCGCATCCTCACCCCATTTACCGCGCCGGTAACTCCAACATTAACAGCTCCACTGACAGTTCTGCGGTGCATGTTGTCTTTTCCCCTCAGCAGGGATGGCTATTTTGGCAATCTTTCTGGCTAAATACCAGATTCCAATTGGCGTATTTATACACCTCTCTTTTTTGGACATAGTTAGCACAAACACAACAATCTTTTCCCCTCAACACAGGCGGCTATTTTGGCAATCTTTCTGGCGTAATACCAGATTCCAATTGGCGTATTTATACACCTCTCTTTTTTGGACATAGTTAGCACAAACACAACTATCTTTTCCCCTCAACACAGGCGGCTATTTTAGCAACCTTTCTGGCGTAATGTCCGATTCCCATTGGCGTATTATACACCGCTCTTTTTTGGACATAGTTTAGCACAAACACAACTATCTTTTCCCCTCAACACGGGTGGCTATCGCACCAAATAGTCCACCCGCATTCGGTGCTTTGGGCCCGGCTTCTTCCACAGGCCTTCAGGGCCAGTCCACAATCCATCCGCAAAAGCTTGGGATTTTAGCCCTCAGCTCGGTTTGGAGTTGGGCTAGCATTAGGGTTCGGACGGGCGCCAGGTTCGGGCGGGCAACGGGCGGGCATTCGGCCGGGCGGGCGCCCGACTTGGAAATATTCGATCCGGGCTAAAGCCCGGTATTCGCCCGGCAAAGCGCCCGGACGAAAACCCAAAAAATATTCGCCCGGCAAAGCCCGCCCGGACGAAAAACCAAAAATATTCGCCCGGCAAAGCCCGCCCGGACAAAAAATCAAAAAAAGCCCGCCCGGCAAAGCCCGCCCGGCCCCTTTTAGGTAGCCCGGAAAAAAGCCCGCCCGGCCCCAAAAAACCGAATATTTTCCGAATATTTTTATGTCATTTTTGCATGTTCGTATTTTTAAATTAACTTCCAACAGGATGCCAAACTATTATAAATAAAAGCAATAAATACATCGCACAGTTATAGTACTATTATAAATGCAATTTATATTTGTTGATTTTCTTTTAATCATTTCTTAATTATGCCGAGAGGCGCCGTCGAGGAAATTTTAATTTTTGACTCTATTGTTAAGTTTGAAAATACGGTACTTTTTTAAAGGGTTTTAGGCAGGCGCATATGCAGGGAGTGGATGCCCCCTCCGAAATGTTTTTTGAGAACAAAACCATAGTAGGGAACCCCTTTGCTTTGCAAAATTCGTAATTTTTGGACCAATTTTCTTTACAAATCTCATCAAAAATCAAAAAAATTCCTCGCATTCGTAAAAACTTCAAAAAAAGGTACCGTATTTTTAAATTTTGGATGAAAATCTCTTTTGAGTAAAAAATTCAAAAATTATTACGATATTTACGATTACGATACGATACACCATCCCTTGTCTATATTAGAGCCCGATAAAAAAAAATTCCGGGAACGGGAACGGGGTTTTCAAAAAGAACGGGACGGGAATCCCGAACGGGAATCCCGTCTTTTTCCCGTTCCCGTAGAAATCCCGTTTAATTTTTAACGGGAATCCCGCGGGAACGGGAAAAATTTTGAAAATTTTTAAACTAAGAATTTTTTGAAATTTTTTTTGGCGGGCACTTTGCGATAAATTTCTGATATACAATTGGAGGGTCCGACAACGCCGATAGGCGCTGTCGGAAAATTTTGCATTTTTTGCTCAATTTGATAAGAGATTTGCTACCAAAATCTTAAAAATACGGTATTTTTTTAAGCTTTTGAAATCTTAATTGATTCAGAAAATCAGAAACCAACAGAATATGGCACATTTTGGGTAAGTTCGGCGGTGCCGATAGGCGCCGCCGTTAAAAAAAATTTGAAATTTAAGCATTTTTGTGATGAAAATTGGTCCAAAATTGTTAAGTTTTTGAAAACATTTCGCCAAGAAAAATAAACGGGAACGGGAAAAATACTGAAATAAAATTTCCGGGAACGGGAACGGGGTTTTCAAAAAGAACGGGACGGGAATCCCGAACGGGAATCCCGTCTTTTTCCCGTTCCCGTAAAAAATCCCGCTGGGCAAAAAAGACGGGAACGGGACCGGGATTCCCGTACTTTTCCCGCGGGAATCCCGTTCCCGCCGGGCTCTAGTCTATATCGTACATGATCAGGAATGATCAATCTCTAACTTTAAGCTGTTTCAAAAAAATTTTTAAATATTCGCCCGGTATTCGGATTTTTTCCAAAATCCGGGCTAAAGCCCGGTATTCGCCCGGCAAAGCCCGCCCGGAGGAAAAACCAAAAAATATTCGCCCGGCAAAGCCCGCCCGGACAAAAAATCGAAAAAAGCCCGCCCGGAAAAGCCCGCCCGGACAAAAAAATCGAAAAAAGCCCGCCCGGAAAAGCCCGCCCGGCCACTTTCGGGTTGCCCGGAAAAAAGCCCGCCCGGCCCCAACCCGATTATCCGAACCCTAGCTAGCATCTTTGCGATGTCTTTCTTCAACTCCTCGTTGTGCGTGAGTCATTTTTGCCTCTTGCTTTCGAGAAAGGCCTTTTCAATTTTCTCCAGCAGTGTTTGTTGCTGGGGAATATTTTCAGTTATTACAATTTATAAAACGGAAGGTATGTTGAACGTTAACGAATTATTAGTGTATGGTTCTTTATAAGAAAAGGAGCGATGCACATTGGAGTGTATGTTTTATAAATGAGTGAAAAATTATGTGCAATTAAGTGCCCGAGCGAGCGGCCTGCTCAAAAGTGATGCGTTCGGCGCCCCTGCCTTTCCGTGTCTTCCTTTTGAATTACAGTATGGGGCATCGTCGCGGCAGCGACGCAGATTGCCTTTCCCTGTCTTCCTTTTAAATTACAGTAGCCTAAAAAAGTCCATACGGGGCTAGGGGCCAATCACAATTACGAACGACAAACGACAGAGACAAACGATAAACGACAAATTTGTCGTCAGTATACGACGTTTGTCGTTTATCTCCAATCACAATTCAAATTTTTGTCGTTTTTCGTTTGTCGTCTCAAATTTGTCGTTTGTCGTCTGTAATTTATCGTTTGCCGTTTGTCGTTCGTAATTGTGATTGGATTTTACGACAAATGCACAATTTCAGACGACAAACGCCAAATATTTGAGGGGCGCTCAGCATCGCCCCTCAAATTTGTCGTTTGCGAATTGTCCCAAATTGTCCATTGGGAATTGTCCATTGGGAATTGTCCCAACTTTTCATTGTAAATTCGTTCAAAATATTTTGCTCAAAATATTTTTCCTCTTATTATAATACTTAAGGCATTAAAATTAACTCAAATATTTTCTAATAGATCTAAAAATTAGCTATTTATCTAATTAACGTTTTTTTTGAAAACACTCAAAAAAATTTTTTCCCAAAAATTGATTATAATTTGAATTTTCAAGAATTTCATACAATTAGGAATGCAAAATTGTGCAGATTTTTCTGCATTTTTAACATTAAAAAATCACTCTAAATTTGACAAATTATGAATTTTAAAGTGATTTAGTCCACCCAAAAAAAATGAAAATCTCAAAAATTTTTAAATTACCATCTTAAAAAAATTGAAATAAATTTAGAAATTGTTTCCCCCACCATAGTTGATAGAAAGTCATAAAAAATCATTTACACTGTCGGGGTTTGAACCCCCACCCACCATACTCACAGTCACCACCACTCAAAACGACAAATCTAGCGTTATTTGTGCTAATTGTGATTGACCGACAATTCAGACGACAGAGACAAACGACAAACCCAAAAACGACATAGTTGGTCGACAAACGGCATAATTTTTTTTCGTAACGACAAATTCGGAGACAAACGCCAAATTTGTCGTTTGTCGTCCGGTTTGTCGTTTGTCGATCGTAATTGTGATTGGCCCTAGGACCTAGTAAATCCTGGCGATATCTCGGGCCTGGCTGGCCACTAGTTGGTAACTCAAGCTTCTTCGAGGTCAATTACAGGGGAGGAATGATAAAAATGTAATTTCTTTGAGGACAGCATGTCTGGGGCCTATTTCAATTGCGTCGTTATTATCCTATGATACGATATCATATCGTATGCGAAGTTTCTTTGTAAATGAAAATCATATGCCTCCCATAATATGTCGGGGGTGTCCTACTTTTGATCACGTTTTCGAATTTGGGAAGGGGTATTAGTTTCGTAAAAGGGCTATTGGTTACGGTAAATCTGTAACAATTAATTGAAACAGCACATATGACATATATTTCTGCGTATGATGCCGTGTTACAAGTAGCCGTCGTATGTAATTCGGTCTATGATATCATATCCCAGTCAATACAACACTTTTGAAACACAGATATGACATATATAGGATCATATCGGATATATGACACTATTGAGATAGGCCCCTGAGGTAACAGGTGATAGAAAGGTCATGTTTACAACACAGGAAATCCAACCATCAACATTGTCTACCACTACCCACAAGAATCCACCACTGATCAGCAATTCATATCGACAATAAGCTCCTTATTCATCAACTCCATTATTGTTCTACCAATCATACCAACTAACACGAGTACTAAACTTCAAACCCACCCATTTGTCCTAAGCATTAGATTTACATCAGTCCCTTGCCTGAATACGGCTCAAAATTTGGTCTATCTCCAGCCGCTAATTTATCGGCAAAACCAAAAAAGTATAGAAATATTTCACTCGTATTGCTCTCCTTAAATCTAAGTATATGAAACTCCCCTACCCTTTAGTGTACCTTCCAAAGCTGCAACAAAAGGCTGAAGAACAATGTGATGTTCATTTACCACATATGGGCCCATGTCGCAAAGCAGAAACCGGCAGAAAACGAGGAACAATTCAGTAATCTTCAAAACCCGTTGGCTGAACACAACCGCGCTGAGGAAGAGGCTAAAACGGATGATCAACGAACCGATGTGAGCAGACTTCACACGTGTCCGGAATGCTTATTGGAACAGCCGACTCCCTACCGAGCTAGGCTGCATTACCATCGTCCGTTTTTTCGAATTAAAAGAACTACATCAATTCCTGGCATGGGTGCATTTTCCCCTTTGATGATTGATGGCTCTTTACAGTCAGTGAATCATATCGAAAACTGATTTCTGCCCATTCTGAAACCCCGAATTTCTGCAATAAATGGACAAAGAGCGAAAACCTAAACTGGAAAATATGGATCATATGGTCCAAAGGCAAAACGGAACAAATTATATATTGCATTCAACTCCCCTTGGTCTGCAATGTAAGAATCAGGAAAAAAATTTTGCGGCAACCATTCTCCGAAGAGTTACAGACCCGGGACTGAAGTGTCGTTTGACTGGGGACTCAGTTTTCACTGATTAAAAAATGGCCAAAATCACTCATATAGGCTTCTAAAATCACGAACCGAACTTGAATGCTACCTATGCGCGCATGGGGAAGTCAAAAGGTGGGTGTGTGAAAAGCTATTTTCATCAACGGCTAAGTTCATCTGTTAATATTACTAATATTAATAGTTATCTTAGCCGTTTTGATGAAAATAGCTTTTCACATACACACCTTTTGACTACCCCTTAATTCGCCACCCTTGCCGGGGTCCTGTGCACTGTTCTCACCGGTTCACAGTTGTCTACTGGGAAAGGCCTTCATTTTAACAATTGGTACTGAAGTATTAATTTTCAAAATTTTAAACTGTTTCAAAAACCGTTTTAAATGATAAATTTTGATTTTCTATCAACTAATTCCTAATTTTGAAAGCCTATATGAGTGATTTTGTCCTTTTTTCCGGATCCTTACATTGCAGACCGAGGGGAGTCGAATGATATATAATTTGTTCCGTTTTGCCTCTGGACCATATGATCCATATTTACCCCCAAACTTTCAGGACAACGTTATTGATGAAAAGCGGGCCGCTACGCGGCCTTTCTTAATTACTTGAAAATGTGGCCAATTCAAAAATTTCGGGTTTTAAAAATTTTGGTTGAAAATCTCTTAACAAATCGAGTCAAAATTTTCTCGGCGGCAGCTATCAGCACCGCTGACCCTTTCGCATCAGGTGGTTTCGACAGTAGTTGATTTTGACAGTGAGTGATTTCGACAGTGAATTCCAAATAAATGTTTCGAACTTGTTAGACATTTCGAATTTTCAACTTCTAAATGCTTTTTAGACCTGTACGTTATCCGTTTTGCTAAAAAAATGCATTTTTAGGCTTGCCTCGAAAATTACAGATTTTTTGAATTGTTCGAATTTTTACTTTTTCAGGGATTTTATATCATTTACGTGGGTCGAAATGCCTAAAAATACGAATTTTTAGACTTCTTGGAAACTTAAAGAATTTTTAACAGTGGCACTGTCGAAACCACTTACTGTCGAAATCAACTACTGTCGGAACCACATGATGCCGACCCTTTGCCCCATAAGTGAAGCAGAATTCGGAAAAAAGGCCAAAGTGAAAAAGCAGGAATTTAGCAGGAAAACCCCAAAAAGTAGGAAAACCCTGCTAAAACATTTAAATAACACAAATTAACTCCGTAATGGTAAACCAACTTGCTCTGCTCATAGGTGTGCACAAGCGGGGCAAGCGCCTGCTATTGGACAGCAAACCCGAACTGCACGTCTGCAACATTTGCGAGCAGGTGATTGACACGAAGAATATGCAGCATCACATTGTTGCTCATGAACTGCCGAACAAGCGCAAGTTGGACCTGCCGTACGGGTGCCGCGTCGGCGGTGGCAAATGCCAATTCAGGTGCAATAAAATGGGAATGGCGGAACAATCTTTTGTGGATTTTACTTAAAGACAAAATATAAAAATAATTTGATTAATAGGGCTGAGATTTAAAGTGCTAAAAATCCAAAAATTAGCCCCGGGCCGTGTATGGATTTGTGAGTGAAACCTACAGCTCCATCCTCAACAGGACCGGTCCATCGATCAATTTTTTCAGATCGATCGATTCGCAGGCGACCGTTGGGAGGCAAAATTGTAACCCCGGAGTGGATTCGAACCCACGACCTGCATCCAGTCCGTGGTCCCCCCCCCCCCCCCCCCCCCCCCTAGGCGTTTTGTCCACGTCCAACCAGCGGAATCACTTTCTCTCCCTTACACCATAAACCAGGGGTGCCAACAAAAATTTCCCAAAATAAGGATGCGGAAGACCAAAAATAAGATTTAGGGGTCCTATATGAGGACAAACTTTTAAAACGTTCTCAAATCTTATAAAACATTTATTTTGGTATAAATGCAGAAGAGTGCCTAATTTTTATTTAGGAAGAGGCTGAAAATCAAAATTTGAAAATAAAAACAAGACAAGGACGAAGGCCTGAAATAAGGGCTAGGACATTTAAATTTCATAAGATTGAAACCCTTCCAAATAAGGACAAATATTTCAACTTGATCTAAGACTCGCACATACCTTAAGGACTTCCAATCGCGGTGTACTCCTGCAACACTTTTGCAACAAACATGTCGGCACCCACGTTGTGCTATGCCCCTTTTGTCTGATGACGTTCTGTGTGCCGCCCACCCACAAACTCGACTCGATGATTCGCATGCGCGACTTTGTACGGCACATGATAATGCATGACGAAGGCGAGTTTGACAAAACTTGGGTTTTTGAATGAATGTTGCTTAACAAAAATTCAGTAAAAGCGCACCCCCCCCCCCCTAAAAATCAACTTTTCCCCCAAACTTTTCTTAATAAAAATGTAAAAATTGTTTTAAAAAAAATTCCCACGGCGCCTATAGGCCCCCCAACAACGAAATCCAAGGCTAATTAACACAAATTCTAAATATTATGAAATATGCTCCTTTTTTATAATTTTTTTACTGCTTTAGAAAAGTCGCGCCATTGTGGGCACTGTGTGATCAAAGTTGCCATTTCCCAACGCGCACAGATGGATCAACACCAGGAACAGCATACGAAGAACGGGGAGCACAAATGGCTGCAGTGGCACATGGAGCATTTGGGTCAGTACACCGAAAAGTCTACACTAAAGAGGCATTTTAAATTTTGAAATGACACAGAAAAAAATATAAAACCCACGACGATGGGTACCCCCGTAGAAAAATTCCTAAAATTGCATTTTTTGATAAAATTTCTCACTTTTATCAATATTTTTAATTTAAACGGTGTTTATTAAAAATGAGTCTTAAATTCAAAGTTTTCTTTGATTCTTCAGACCTCAACTCGATTCGGCCAGGGTCAAGTCATGCATTGATCAGCTCAGACATGATCAGCCAGCAATGCGTTGAATGCGGACAGATGGTGAACAATCTTTGCAGGCATCTCGGCATTAAAACAAAGTCGGCAATCGTAAAAGTTTTTCAAAAAGTGTTATTATTTTAGGCGCTGCAAGTTCTGTTCGTTTGTGACACGCTGTGCACGCGCAATGGATCGTCATCGCCTGCTCTCGCAATGCAATCCGTCAAACGCGATGCGTCGTCCATTTGCCGCAGTCGCCGGATGGACATTCAGTGTGGACAACATCAGCTGCAGCACGTTCAGTCCGTCGTCTTCATTATCGTCGCCGCCGCTGCAACAGTTTAGCTGCGCGCAGTGTGCGTTCTGTTCTGTTAGCGTGCAAGTAAGCGTCATCAAAATTCAAAAAATATTTATTGCATTTGAAATAATTTTTAAGGCGTTAGCCGAACACATTGCCGCCGTGCATGCAACATGTTTGAGCGCACAAGTTTTGTTGCTGGACAAGAACAACGGACGACAGCAGGTGCTGGAGGAGCAAATGATGCTCAACAGGATGGACGAGGATGGTCAGGGCGGCGACAAGATGGAGCAGGACAGCAAGGAAGTTGGTAAAGTGAGTTCTCGTTTTTAAATTTTGGTCAACACAATTTAATATATTTTTGAGAAAATCTTTATGTTAATTTTTTTTACATTCTTATGGAGACTCTCCTCATTCTGCAGGACGAGCTGCATGAAGCTGAGTTGTTCGGTCTTTTGCGCTTGGCTAACGTACCAATAGACGACGACGGCCATGATGATGATGAGGACAACAATGAAGACAAACAGCAGCGGTTCAGTGCGGATAAGCAAGCGGAGTTGCGCGACTGGCTCAGCGAGTTCCTGCCGTTGGCCCGTGCCGATGAGCTCAGCCAGCGCGAGATACAACCGCAGGACGTGCGCTTGCTCAAGCAGTTGATGAAGATGAACAGGTCGGACCTTAGTCCGGATGAGGAACGAGCGCAGAGGATTGCGGAGGAGAAGCACGAGTTTCGCGTCAAAATGTGGTGAGTAACTGGTTTTTATATGTGAGCCCTCCCCCCCCCCCCCCCGGGATACGAAAAATAAAAATTTTCAGCGAAAAAATGAGAATCTGATTCTTTGATGTGATGATTGATGACAAGGAATATTGGACAATTCACTTATTAACAGTTCATTGTTTTTAGCTTGATGCACGATGATTTCCCAAAATTGGACTTGAAGACGATCTCGGAATGAATTGAATGGAGCAGACGGGTACAACAGCCATTATGAATTGGAGCACTGAATGCATTAGAAGGATGTCTAATAAACATTGTTATATCTCTTGGATTCATTGGAACAATCAAATCTTCTGCCTTTCATTACCCTAATTAGAAGATCTTACTTCACCGGCAGGCAAAAAGACCCCCTGCCCATTCATTGTTCCCCTTTTGAGATAAGCCAAATTATTGTTCATGAATTCACTTCCTTTTTGATTTTGTTTGCCCTTTTCATTCGTCGTTAAAGCATTTGTTGTACTTTTTCGCATTCTACAGTATGCATTTTCTCTCCGTGTCAAGAAAATAACAAAAAAAAATTTGATTTTAAACATTAAAAAAACAACCAGAATAGAAATTAAGGAAAAAAATAACAGATATTTAAAAATTATTTGGGAGGCGTAAGCCTTAGAACCGTAAAAAACGTGAAAAAACAGTTAGGGGTGGTTTTATTACAACTTAAGTTTTTCCTTTCTCACAATTCTTTGGGTCAACAATTTGCTGAGAGCAAATAAAACATTCAAATTTATGGATAAAAAGAGAGAGATTAGGTAATTCCCAAAAGTGAATGAATTGTCCATCCGCCGTTTTTGGGCGAACATTTTCCCAAAGTAAAGTTCATTCGACGTCTTCGGCAATCAGAAAAATATTAATAAATTCTGACTTTAATGAAGAAATGTCGAATTACTGCTTGTCAAAAAATGAAAATGATTTGAACATGGAAGATTTAAAGCAGCAACAAAAGCAAAAGAAAAAAGGGCAAGAAAAGAAATAGGAGAATTTCGAGATAACTAAAACAGCAAAGATCAAATAATTTACTAATTAATAATTTGTATAAAAAAACATTAAACGATCGCTCGAGCCGACTCCAACCGAATGCAACCGCCCATTTATATGCCATTTTCAGGCTTGGAGACGATTTTGCCCTCGGCTGGTATGTATTTTTTTTTTCGAGTTTAATTTTTTTTGTTATCCGCCCGCCTACCGCACAAAGCGCGCGGCAGGCGAAGCAAAGGCGGCGACAGCGTGCGCACGCCGTCTGAGCCGCGGCGGGAGCGAATCGCACGCCCTTTGCCATACGCCCCTCCTTATATAATGAAGCAAAATGCTGCAATTTGTTTTCGATGAGATGCAAAAAGGGCGAGTAATCCCCGCGGGGCCTCGACTATGTTATTTGAACTATTTTGACATACGCTCGTTTCTCTCAATTCTCCTCAAAGTACAAACTGTCTAATTCAGGGCCTCCTACTTCTTGTTCGAATGGCTTGCATTTACCGTACAAATGGATTTTTTCCATGATTCCTTGTTTCAGTTCAAATTTTGAATGCTTCTCGCTGGAATAAAATTTACCCGTTTTTAAAATTTAAAAACCTTTTTGGGGTTTTTGGTCCATATTTTGTGGGTTTTTAGTCCATATTTGACGTTTTTTTAGTCCATATATATCCGGGCCCTAATGATTAGTAAAAATGTATAATCCGAATCAAATGTACTAATTAGAGCTTGGCAAAACTCCATCCATATTTATTGCTGACAAAAGAAAAAATACTTTTTCTATTTTTTTGAAACGAAATGGGAACACTTTCCAAAACCAAACCCCAAAAACTAAAACCAATGAAGAGCGGCGCCGTTCCAACCATGCAAATTTTTGTGAAAGATCTCTATGGGAAGACAACGAGCCTGAAGGTTGAGGCCGAGAACACTGTCGCTGATGTGAAAGAAATGATCGAGGCCAAAACGAGAATTCCAATGGGCCAACAGCGACTGATCTTTAATGGTTCAAATTGTTTTTCTGCTGATTAACGCCGCTTTTTGTTCAGGGAAACAGCTTGAGGTGGATCGAACATTGGCTGCCTGCAATGTTCAGGATGGTTCCACTTTTACGCTAATTCTTTGTCTTCGTGGAGGATGAATTGTTTTGATTTGATCTTTGCTTGGGGTTTCAAAACATATTGCATTATTGTTAGTGATTTTCTGGCACTTTTTTGTATGGCATTTCAAAGTTACTAATTATAAGGAAATTGTATTTTGAATGGATGGGGGAAATCATTGATCTTTTTTTTGTGCTGTCCGATTTGTCTGAAAATTTGCATAAAAATAAAGTAACTGGGGTAGCACAAACCAATGTTGAAAGAATTTTCAATTTCGACCTACTAAGGGTCGAACGGTCTAACCGCCCAAAAAGATGAGCCCCTTTTTGGGCACCATGTTGCAGTTGGAGGTTCAAAAGTGGTTTAAAGCAGGGTCTGGGACGGTTGGGTTTGGATAAAGAGCACAACTAGACAAAATTTGTGTTCGAATGGTATATAATTTGTGGGGAGAGGTCTAACTTGTGATAGACTTTTGCGTGTCACAAAAAGTCGAAAAATCGCACTTTTTTTTGGCACTTTTGGAAGAAATTCACAAAAACGATGGGGTTTGCTCGGATTGAGTTGGGGTTGGTTAATTATAAGTTGGGATGGTGTTAAGCTACAAAAAATGTGTTAGAAGCAGGTATGTAATAGTTCGACTTGAGGTCGAAATCGGTCGTCAAAATTGGAAAATTTTATTTTTTTTTGCGCCAAGTTCCATGGTGAAAATTTTTTGGTTAAGTATTGGGCTGATTTTGTGGTAGGAGGTGCCCCAATGTCTGAGCTTTAAAATGATATATCACTTGCCCGTTTTGGTTTGGGTAGAGGCGATTTGGTGGGTCTAACCATTTTATGCATATATTTGGCTGAGGTCAAAAAATGAAAAGTTCGAATTTTGCCTCAGACGGTTAATTTATATATAATTAGACTCAGCTTGATAAGCTGAGTCGAACAAAAAAAAAGTTTAACCAGTTCTGATCAAAACTGATCAAGTTGCGGAATGATCAATTTTGAGCAAAAATTTAAAAAATTAAATTTTGAAATTTTCAATTTTTTTAATATAATTGAATTCAGCAAAAAAAGCTGAGCTAAACAAAAAAAAATTTGTTTAGTTCTGATCTAAACTTATCAAGATATGTACAGATCAAGGAGGAAGAGAAATAGTGTGCAAAAGGGAGAGAAAGTGGTAGAGATATCAGCTAAGGAGAGAAAGAGAATGTTACTGCTGGTGTAACCCCCCAGTAGTTTATCCCATAGAACAATTGTGTTGGCGAAAAGTAAAGTGGGGAGGAAATTAATTTAATTTAATTAAATAATAAATAAATTGAAAATGAAAAATTAAATTAAAAAAATACAATTTTAGGTTAAAAAAAATTCAAATAGTAGAGAAGTGTTAAGTGGAGAGAACTTAACCAACTTAAATAAAACAAACTTCAATTGAAAAAAGCAATAAATTAAAAGTCTCGCGAAAGGACTTGCCCGACCCCGTGGATGGCTTGCCCGGCCCCGGTGATGGCTTGCCCGGCCCTGCGGATGGCTTGCCCGGCCCCGGTGATGGCTTGCCCGGCCCTGTGGATGGCTTGCCCGGCCCCGGTGATGGCTTGCCCGGCCCTGTGGATGGCTTGCCCGGCCCCGGTGATGGCTTGCCCGGCCCTGTGGATGGCTTGCCCGGCCCCGGTGATGGCTTGCCCGGCCCTGTGGATGGCTTGCCCGGCCCTGTGGATGGCTTGCCCGGCCCTGTGGATGGCTTGCCCGGCCCCGGTGATGGCTTGCCCGGCCCTGTGGATGGCTTGCCCGGCCCCGGTGATGGCTTGCCCGGCCCTGTGGATGGCTTGCCCGGCCCTGTGGATGGCTTGCCCGGCCCTGTGGATGGCTTGCCCGGCCCCGGTGATGGGTTGCCCGGCCCCGTGGATGGATTGACCGGCCCCGTGGATGGGTTGACCGGCCCTTTGGATGGCTTGCCCGGCCCCGGTGATGGCTTGCCCGGCCCTGTGGATGGCTTGCCCGGCCCTGTGGATGGCTTGCCCGGCCCTGTGGATGGCTTGCCCGGCCCCGGTGATGGCTTGCCCGGCCCTGTGGATGGCTTGCCCGGCCCCGGTGATGGCTTGCCCGGCCCTGTGGATGGCTTGCCCGGCCCTGTGGATGGCTTGCCCGGCCCTGTGGATGGCTTGCCCGGCCCCGGTGATGGGTTGCCCGGCCCCGTGGATGGATTGACCGGCCCCGTGGATGGGTTGACCGGCCCTTTGGATGGCTTGCCCGGCCCTGTGGATGGCTTGCCCGGCCCCGGTGATGGGTTGCCCGGCCCCGTGGATGGATTGACCGGCCCCGTGGATGGGTTGACCGGCCCTTTGGATGGCTTGCCCGGCCCCGGTGATGGCTTGCCCGGCCCTGTGGATGGCTTGCCCGGCCCTGTGGATGGCTTGCCCGGCCCCGGTGATGGCTTGCCCGGCCCTGTGGATGGCTTGCCCGGCCCCGGTGATGGCTTGCCCGGCCCTGTGGATGGCTTGCCCGGCCCTGTGGATGGCTTGCCCGGCCCTGTGGATGGCTTGCCCGGCCCCGGTGATGGGTTGCCCGGCCCCGTGGATGGATTGACCGGCCCCGTGGATGGGTTGACCGGCCCTTTGGATGGCTTGCCCGGCCCTGTGGATGGCTTGCCCGGCCCTGTGGATGGCTTGCCCGGCCCCGGTGATGGGTTGCCCGGCCCCGTGGATGGATTGACCGGCCCCGTGGATGGATTGACCGGCCCCGTGGATGGCTTGTCCGACCCCGGTGAAGGCTTGCTCGGCCCCGGGGATGGCTTGCGTGGGGCCGGAGACGGCTTGCCCGGCCATGAACTAACTCATCATTAAATAAAAAAATATTAAAATAAAAATAAATAAATTAAAAAAAGAAAAAAAGTAAAAAACCAAGAGGAAAGGGCTCTTCCAGTCCCATAAAAAGGCTTTCCAGCCCCAGAAAGGGCTTGAGCAGCCCAATAAAAGCTTGCTATCCCCAGTAAGGGCTTGGCCGGCCAAGAGCAGAAGACTCATAATAAAAAGAAATATATAAATAAATTCAAATTAGGAAAAATGTCTAAACCAAGAAACATGAGCCAAAGGCAAAGCCCCTCTATATTTTTTGGTTCCACCGTCCACATGGCGTCTATTTATATAATTCAATTCAGCTTAAAAAGGTAAACTAAACAAAAAAAAGTTTATTCGTTTCTGATCTGATCAAGTTAGGGTCGCATCAATTTTGAAGACGAAATAGTGTGGAAAGTGAGAGATGTGGTTAGAGATACAAGGGTAACGAGAGAAATAATTTTAACTTTCGTTTTTTAGAAGTAGTATACACCCCATTGAACAGCTGTGTTGGGCAAATGTTAGGGGTAGAAAAATTTTAATAAAATGAATAATAAATTAACAATTTAAAAGAAGTTTAAAAACGTTGGAAAGAAAGGATTGCCCGTTCCCCGGGAAGACTTGCTTGGCTTCATGAAGTGTATGTCTGACCCGGGAATGGCTTAACCGGCCCCGGAAAGGGCACGCCCGATCGCGGGACGGCTTGCCCGGCCATGAAACCCCAGAGAGGGCTTGCCCGCCCAGAACGGGCTCATAATTTAATACAATTAAATGAAAAAAAAACCTAAATACTAATTAAAAAAAAGAAAAGCCCTAGGAACAGTTTCAACAACAACTTATATCAATTAATCCCTATGGCTTTAGCCCCCCGCAGGCGTCTAGTTACGTTCAATTGGTTAAATTTTTCTTTACTCTGAGAATCTCATTTGATCACTAGAGCTGTGATTTATATTTTTAAAATGGTTTGCTGTAAATATAGGGGATCATAAAAGAAGCCCAAAAATAGCATTCTTTTCGAAAATTATAGAATTAGGTCGTCTTTTTAGTCAATTTTGGCAAAAATTCAAAAATTTTTTCTCGGCGGCGCCTATCGGCATTGCCGACCACCCCGCCCCCTTTCCCAAAATTTTTGAAAAATCGCGCGCAAAAAAATAGATAGAAAATCGCTAAAAATGTGCTCAAATCAATTAGTTGTGCTTAAAAATATAACGAATGAAGCGAGTTTAACTTAAATGTTATTTTAATGAAGAAATGTTGAATATGCGGATTAAAGGCACTAAATGATGATTTTAATGATCCGATGCGGATTTTTAAATTTTGAGATACAGCCCTGTTTTAAGTCCATATTTGATGTTTATCATTTTGTTTGGTCTAACTGGATTGTAATCAAAATTCTCCAAATAAACCAGGGTTCGTATCGGGTTAAGACATTTCCCAAGTACAAACATGTTGATTTCCACGGATCAACCGTACACTAAAAAGTCGGTATTAAACACATTTTAGCCAACATTTTTGAAAAAATATTTAGAAAAATTCGCCCGACGGCGTTCTTCGCCGAAGCTCGTCGCTTTAGCTTCCGGGCCCGTCAGAACAAAATTTGCAGCTTCAATTACATCAACGAATAATTTACTAATTAATTGGACAACAAAAAGGGTATTTTTGAGGACGAATCCGGAGAGGGATGGCGCCCGTCCTGTATGTGTGGACATTCCGCACCCCGGAACCGAATGCGTTCATTTTTTCTAAAAGCGATTTTTGTTCACAAAACCCTTTTTCTTAACCCAAAAATTCATCCTGAAGTATCGACAATTTTCAATTTTGGCATAGTTGATATTCATTAGAGCCCCGACCGATCGAGTTCTCGTTCGCCATCTCTAATAATCAAAAATCAATTTCATTCTCAAAAATGGATAAATATTAAAAAGTCAGAAGACTTTTTACAATAGCTTCAAACCCACGAAAGATTCCAAATGGTTTTTACTCTTTGCTGGATTTTTTTTGCAAAAGTGACAAATTCGAAAACAAATTGAATTGATAAAATGCTTTTATCGACAAAGAAAAAACAGGCAAATTCCAACAAATCCCCTCGTTTTTCACTTTCTAGGTTTCTTCGGCAATGTGAATTTGAAATTCGGGCCAAAATTTGCTTCAATTTTATTGCCAGGATTGATCAACGAAATGCATGGAAATAAATCGGCGCCAAAATCGACATGCAACCCGTCAGTATCTGAAAATAAACAAATCGAAATAAATAAATTAAAAAGATTTATTAAATCCAAAAATAACTAGCCATTAATTAGATCTTTAAATTAAAAAACAATCCAATTAATTTTAATTCTTTTTCTTTCTCACCCAAACGATGTCCATTTTTTGCGTAAATTATTTGGCCAGTTGCCAAATCGACGCCGCATCCGATGACATCGCCTTTCTCAAATTTGGGCTTTCCTCCGATGTAAGTACGTCTATTGATGAGGCGGCATCCCGCGGCCGCGTGACCCCAAAATTTGCCACAGTATTCGTATGCGTAAGTGCCTTCGTAATTTCCAACCCATCCGTCCAATGGCATTTCTTTCTTCGCAAGTCCAATGTGAATACCACCACTAAATAACTTCTAAAACATTTCGAAGCTCAACTATTATTTATTTATTTAACTTACTATTCTTCCTCTAAGATGGTCACTTCGTAGTAAAAAGTGCCAGAATTCCCTTTTGGAATTGGTCGTTTGGCGAAGACAGAGCGATACCCTGAAAAGAAGTACATTAATTTTTTAATCAAATATTTAACAGAATAATACTTTACCGTAATAATATCCAGTAAATTGAACAATCAATCGGGCGGGCTCAGAAAGCCGAGTTTCTCGTGACATGCATCGGAATCCCATCGATTTTGAAGGGTTAGTCCTAAGGAAATATAATTTTATTTCCAAAATATTAAAATACAATTTCGCTTTTGTGCAGGTAAATGAATAAAAAGTGGCAATTTTTGATTTGGCTATTAAAAAATGTAGGTATCTTAAAGCGGTTGCAAATTTCTGATTTTTCTATATGCAATAAATACTCCTATCGTATACCCTCTTTTAATCCCACATGCTCTAATAATCCCCCACCTTCTAATAATGTCGCCCTTTCGCGCATCAATTTCTCGCACATTGATGTTGTTGGGTAGAGCTTGAAATTGTGCAGCAATTGGTTTAAGAATCATTTCGTAGCTCAGCGGCGCACTAAGTTATTGGCATTTAAATTTTAACTTTATTTTCATTGGAGAGATTCTAAAAAAAGATGTTTATGCCAGTCGGTTCTATCTTTCAATTGTTTTCGTGAGGTTGATGTAGAAAAATATCAGCTTTACTATGAAAAATTGATTAAATTTCAAAATTTTCACAAATAGATATAAAAGCCTAAAGTTTAAATTTTGCTTTTCCTTTTTCAAATTTGTGCATTGCGGCTGCTTTTAATTTATGTTGTGTGGACGTTTTTTGCAAAGGTGTCTTCCAAATTTGAGCTCATTTTGACTGTTTTGAGCCCCAATTACAAGCCTGAATTTCAAAAATTTAGTAATAAAAGTAAGAAGTTATCTAGCAGCTTATATCTTAGCTTTGCTTGCAGTAATTCAGACATTTTTGTTGTCATTGGATAGAGAGCAAGAAGAGGTTTCCAATGTTATATTGCTCAATGTAATAGCTTCTCTGAGAGCCAAGTTATAGACATATTTATTCGACGATGCATATTTTGTTTTAAAAATTCAAAATTTTTGAAACTTATATCTCAGCCTAGCGCGCATCAATTTCTCGCACATTGATGTTGTTGGGTAGAGCTTGAAATTGTGCAGCAATTGGTTTAAGAATCATTTCGTAGCTCAGCGGCGCACAAAGTTATTGGCATTTAAATTTTAACTTTATTTTCATTGGAGAGATTCTAAAAAAAGATGTTTATGCCAGTCGGTTCTATCTTTCAATTGTTTTCGTGAGGTTGATGTAGAAAAATATCAGCTTTAGTATGAAAAATTGATTAAATTTCAAAATTTTCACAAATAGATATAAAAGCATAAAGTTTATTTTGCTTTTCCTTTTTCAAATTTGTGCATTGCGGCTGCTTTTAATTTATGTTGTGTGGACGTTTTTTGCAAAAGTGTCTTCCAAATTTGAGCTCATTTTGACTGTTTTGAGCCCCAATTACAAGCCTGAATTTCAAAAATTTAGTAATAAAAGTAAGAAGTTATCTAGCAGCTTATATCTTAGCTTTGCTTGCAGTAATTCAGACATTTTTGTTGTCATTGGATAGAGAGCAAGAAGAGGTTTCCAATGTTATATTGCTCAATGTAATAGCTTCTCTGAGAGCCAAGTTATAGACATATTTATTCGACGATGCATATTTTGTTTTAAAAATTCAAAATTTTTGAAACTTATATCTCAGCCTAGCGCGCATCAATTTCTCGCACATTGATGTTGTTGGGTAGAGCTTGAAATTGTGCAGCAATTGGTTTAAGAATCATTTCGTAGCTCAGCGGCGCACAAAGTTATTGGCATTTAAATTTTAACTTTATTTTCATTGGAGAGATTCTAAAAAAAGATGTTTATGCCAGTCGGTTCTATCTTTCAATTGTTTTCGTGAGGTTGATGTAGAAAAATATCAGCTTTACTATGAAAAATTGATTAAATTTCAAAATTTTCACAAATAGATATAAAAGCCTAAAGTTTAAATTTTGCTTTTCCTTTTTCAAATTTGTGCATTGCGGCTGCTTTTAATTTATGTTGTGTGGACGTTTTTTGCAAAGGTGTCTTCCAAATTTGAGCTCATTTTGACTGTTTTGAGCCCCAATTACAAGCCTAAATTTCAAAAATTTAGTAATAAGAAGTTATCTAGCAGCTTATATCTTAGCTTTGCTTGCAGTAATTCAGACATTTTTGTTGTCATTGGATAGAGAGCAAGAAGAGGTTTCCAATGTTATATTGCTCAATGTAATAGCTTCTCTGAGAGCCAAGTTATAGACATATTTATTCGACGATGCATATTTTGTTTTAAAAATTCAAAATTTTTGAAACTTATATCTCAGCCTAGCGCGCATCAATTTCTCGCACATTGATGTTGTTGGGTAGAGCTTGAAATTGTGCAGCAATTGGTTTAAGAATCATTTCGTAGCTCAGCGGCGCACAAAGTTATTGGCATTTAAATTTTAACTTTATTTTCATTGGAGAGATTCTAAAAAAAGATGTTTATGCCAGTCGGTTCTATCTTTCAATTGTTTTCGTGAGGTTGATGTAGAAAAATATCACCTTTAGTATGAAAAATTGATTAAATTTCAAAATTTTCACAAATAGATATAAAAGCATAAAGTTTATATTTTGCTTTTCCTTTTTCAAATTTGTGCATTGCGGCTGCTTTTAATTTATGTTGTGTGGACGTTTTTTGCAAAGGTGTCTTCCAAATTTGAGCTCATTTTGACTGTTTTGAGCCCCAATTACAAGCCTAAATTTCAAAAATTTAGTAATAAAAGTAAGAAGTTATCTAGCAGCTTATATCTTAGCTTTGCTTGCAGTAATTCAGACATTTTTGTTGTCATTGGATAGAGAGCAAGAAGAGGTTTCCAATGTTATATTGCTCAATGTAATAGCTTCTCTGAGAGCCAAGTTATAGACATATTTATTCGACGATGCATATTTTGTTTTAAAAATTCAAAATTTTTGAAACTTATATCTCAGCCTAGCGCGAATCAATTTCTCGCACATTGATGTTGTTGGGTAGAGCTTGAAATTGTGCAGCAATTGGTTTAAGAATCATTTCGTAGCTCAGCGTCGCACAAAGTTATTGGCATTTAAATTTTAACTTTATTTTCATTGGAGAGATTCTAAAAAAAGATGTTTATGCCAGTCGGTTCTTTAGGTAATTTTTACAACTCACGGCTTGGAAGAGGGAGGGGGTCACAATTAGGGAGGGGGTTTCAAATGGAGAGGGGGTTACTATTTTTCAAACCCCCCTCGAGGGGGGGGGTCACAATTAGAGAGGGGGTTTCAAATGGAGAGGGGGTTACTAATAGGAAAAATACGGTTAGAGCTCATTTTACAATCCATATTTTTCCATATTTCGCTATTTTTATCCATATTCCATATTTTTCCCATATTTCGCCATTTTTCAAAAAATTCCTTAACAAAAATGTAATAAAAACGAAAAATACACCCCTAAGGATCTACTTTTTAAAAATTTCAAAAAATGCACCCCCTCGATTTTTCAAAATTTTCAAAAAATGCACCCCTAAGAATTGACTTTTTCATGACTAAAATTCTGCCACAAAACAATTGAAAATTTTTAAAATTCTGCTTAATTTCAAAAATTTCTATGAAATGCCTTTAATTTGCATATAAAAATTTTTATTTCTCTTATTACTTCTATTAGGAAATTTTGCCCATTTTTTGCAATATTTGAAAATTTTTATCCATATTTCGTCCAAATTTTGCAATTTTTTTCCATATTTTGTCCATATTTTGCAATTTTTCATCNAAAGGGGGTTTTGAATTAAAAGCATAAATAAATAGTCAAAACATAATAACAATAAAAACAGTATGTTTAATAATTTTCGAAAAAATACCTAATGTGATAAATTAATATAAAGACAAAAAATTTGAATTAAAACAAAAAATTATTACTCCATACAAAAGAGTTCTTTTTAAGTTTTTTTAAAAATAATATTTATTATACTTTGAGAATTTATTGTGATCAATTGGCGAAACTTACTGCAGAAAATTAAAAAAACCCACATAAATTAAATGTCGAATTCGCGAAATTAGAAAATATTTTTTCAGAATTAACAATAATACGTGACACTTATGATGTTATAAAATGCAAATATTTGTTTCGGAATTCCGGGGTCTCAAAAAATTTCGTAAATCAGAATTCCGACCCCATTTTGTTAATAATCATTTTATTTGAAAGAATTTTTCAATTAAACAAACCTATGTTATTTGAATTTAAATTATAAAATCAAAATTAACACGTATCCTTTGTTTATAATCTTTAAAATGTATAGTAAAAAATACAGTTCAACATCCTCTAGCTTTTTGTATATTGTGTAATGTATTAATAAAATTTTTAATTTATTTTACTCCGTTTTAATTAAAAGTTGGAACTTTGATTTTGACTATCCTTTGTTAGATTTTTTTTATTTACTTATGCATAGACTGATGACTCACCAAATTAGTTTGTAAAACATTCAAATAATAAATCAATAACTGCGAGTATTTAAATAAGTTATTTGCTTATTATTTTTTTTACTAAGTGACTTTATTAATTGTAAATAATTGTTCCAAAATAATTTATTATTTTTAAGTGGTTTTATTTTGGGGTTTATTAAAATTTACAGCATTATGCATTTATAAAGCATTTAGATTATTTAATTATGTGTTTAGGTATACATTTAATTTTGTAATAATTGGCGAATATTTAACAAAACACTCAAAGATTATCAATAAAATTGTAAAAGAATGGCATTAGCATTTTAAGGAGATGATTGATTGTTGCATGAGCTATGTTATTCACACTAACAATCAAAATATTACGACATTACACCGGCACTATGAAAAATAAACTTATTAAAATCAAATTCATAAAAATAAATTTCAAGTAATAAATTTGTAAAACCCATGAGAATGCAAAAATGTCAATAAATATTATCTAAATTTGCCAATATTTTATTGAGTTGAAAAAAATCCATATAAATAAAAAAATAATTATAGTTACAAATAATACATTTTGCTGGCAAAAGTCATAATAGAACAAAACAAATGAGCGTCACATGCCTTATTTACCGAATTAAGAGAAAATATAAGCATGACACGATTTTTTGCACAAGAAAAAAGTTGAACAGATATTAATTTATTCAAAAAAATGAAAATTACGGTTAGCTTAATTTAAATTACGAACAAGTATTGTTTATATCTAAAATAGCAATACTCTTTATTAAATTATATTTTTTTAATTGTAAGTTTTCCAACAATTTTCGATTTTCTCTAAATTAATTTAGGTAATCATTATTTTTTTCAATATTTTTTGCCTCTCCGACCTTCAACGATAGTTGTTTGACAATTTTTTTTGTTGTTAATTATAAATATTTTATTGCCTTGAATACTTATTAATTTTTTGAAATTTTGTTACAGATCGGGCAATTCCATTGTTGTCCTGACTCATCCATTCTTCCCGCAGTTCAATTGGGGCCCACCTTTTCGGTTCGACTTAATAATATGATTATATCATTTTCTTTTGGTCTTTCTCTTATTTAAGATAATTTAAAAGAAGACTTTTATGTAAAAGCCTTTTAATTTATTTATTAAAATTTAATATTTATGATAACTCATCATTTATTGACTATTTATTTTTTATGTTGCTGTTTGTTTCTTAGATTTTTGATTTTATTGTAATATAAATTTACATGGTTGACGTCGCTTCAGTGATAGTACAAAATAAAAAGATGTATATATTTTTTTAAATTGTTTTTTTCACAAACTAATATTTGTGCAAAATTCTAAATAAATTTTTTAAAGGAAAAAAAAATTTCCTATGTCATCATTTTTTTTTTGGAGATTTATAAAATTAATTTGTGTTTTTCATATAATGACGAATAAAGAAAGATTTTTTAGTTTAAAAATAGATAACATTGCATTTGTAGAAGATTTTTTTATATTGTAATTTATATTTAATAAGAATTATAATAAATTCAAATGACTCGAATATTTAAGTTATTCACGTTTCATATTAATCTCGATTAGCGTGAATGTATCCTCTTTCTGCAGGACCCTAATCCTCTTTGGTGATCGGCATGCTGAATTATTTCAGAATTAAATAATTTCTACAAATATCAAAAAATAAAAAATTTTAATGTAATTGATTAATTATGTTAAATTACCGTTATTTACTTTCAATATTTGCTAAATTTATTCACTTAATTATTTTGCGCTTTACTTTTTTAATTATGTAATTTATTTATGCTTTAATAGAAAAGATTTTTAATAATTTGGTTCCTTTTTGCTCAGTTTTTGCGAAGACTCTCACTAAACCCGGAAGCGCCCTATAATTCTGCGATAGTTCAATGATAGCCCTCGTCTGGCCACTGTTGGCCCGAACTTAGGATTTTGCTGTCCTAACAAATGTTTAATTTATATGCCAATTTTATTTTGTAAACACAATAATTAATATAAGTAATGTTACATTTCTTTCAAGTTAAGCGTCTATTTTTTATAATATTATTAGAAAAGTTTCGAATTATTTAACACATCAATTATATTAAACAAAATTTTATTATAACCGATTATTTGCTAATGATTTTATCTTTTGAAAAAATCAGGATAACATTGTTTTGAAAATTAGATAGGGATCGGATTTATATGTTTTTGCATATTTTTGTTCTCATATGTTCTGAAGAATACGGGCCAAAAATAGAGTTTTCGCGTTGGTTTGAGTTTTTTTGGACAAGTTTAATGTCGGCGCTGAAATGGCCAAATGGCGATGAGCTGGCCTAGCGGTTAAAATTCCGGAACTTTTTTCAAATTTATTCAACTTTCCAAAAATGATAAAATAATATGCGAAAAAGCTTTAAATCTATTTATTAGGCGTTAAAAGAAGAAAAAAATTAAATATTAAGCAAATTAGTGTACAAAAGTGCCATTTTCGTTGCTTATTTCGGCATTTTTGGCTGGCTTTTTTGGAGCATATTATATGTGCATATTTGGCCATTTTTGGAGCATATAAATCCGATCCCTAATAATAATGAATTTTACTCCCTGACATTCATTCGATTAATATCCAAATTGATTAATGTATTAATGTTTTATCTTTATATTAAGAAATTAGTACCAAAAAGATTTGGAAGAAAGGATTTAATTAAAGCAAGATAAAATGAATTAAATTAATATCAAAAAAATACTTAAGTTAAAATTCGAATATCAATTAAAAACTTTTTTTAACGAATTTCATTGTTTAAAAATAAAAGCAACCACATTTTGAACATTTAAAACAACTAATAGTTTAAAAAAATATTTTTTCATATTGAAATTAGAATTTTTGTTAAAAAATAATATTTGTCTCAAATTAAATAAAAATACTTGGTTCTATTTTTTACATTGAAGTAACATCACAATAATATGATTTACCAATATTTAATTTATATTCTAATTATTTTATATATTTATTATTAATTGGGTTATCGAATTTCCGCAATCATTATTAAGCATTTTTTAGCTAACAAAATGTAGACAAATTTTTTAATAATTTTTTACATTTAATAATAATTAATTAAGTTTTAATACATTTTCAATATATTTTTTTATCGAAGAAAGTCACGTGTATTGTTATCCTAAGGATTCTTATTAATTTATAAAGAAACTCTTTTTTAAACTCTGTAATTTTTTCATGGCAATATTCTTTATTACATTAAATATTTTATTTATTTGCAAAATTTAGATTTCTCTAATTTTGCATTTTTATAATTATAATACCTTTCATAAGTTGGGAACTATTAAATTCATAAAGAATAATTGCTATGACTTTAATTTTATTTTTATCATGTTGTTCTATATCTTTAATTTTATTTTTATCATGTTGTTCTATATCCTGAATTAACATGGATAATTTGTGTAGATTTTTAAATGATTAATTAATTTATTTTTATACCTTAAAAAAAAGTACACATTATACAGATTTTATACATTTAATATTTATTTTGTGTTAACCTTTTGTTTAATAATTGTACAAGCTGAATGTGTTTTTTGCATTCATTTGATTTTAAAAAATTACAAAATGAATTTAAAAAATACGCCAGTTATTTATTAAAAATCAACATAACTAATTTCTTGTCTAAAATAAAACCACGCGCATATTCGGGATGAATATTTTACTGCTGATGAGTGTATAATTTATCTTCTGCTATTGAAGGCACTGAAGGATGTAAAAATAAAAGACTTCCATGATATGATAAAATATTAAATTTTACTTTATTAGTCATTAAAATATTAATAATTGAACCAAAAACATTTGTGAACTATTATTGTTGGAAAAAGCGGATTTGCATATATTTAATCATAATTACTTTTATGGTTTTATATAAATGATTATACGGATTTGGCAAATAATTAAAACATACTTTAGTTTTAAATGAACCTATGTTAATAAAATTCAATACTATTTACTTTTATATTAGATAAATTTAATTTTATTTTAACTTTTTTTAAAATCGTTAAAATAACAAATGTTTTTTTGGAATTTTTTAATCGATAATTAAACAGTTGGTATAAAAGTTAAAATTAACCTTGCGTCTAATTTATGCGTCCATCCCTTTTTTATGAACTTTTACGTTAAAAAATTTTTAATTATTAAATTTTTATCGAGCATACAAATGATTTTTGTTACAGAGTAAAAGATTAAAATAGTGTAAAAATAAATCGAATATTTGTTTTCATTTACGGTAAAACAATTTAATTTCAGAATGATAAGGGTAACGTTTATGAAGAAAAAATGCCGTGGCCTTATTTTTAAATTTTTTATTAGGTTAAAATCGTAGTTTTCATTTTACAATTTGTCCTCATCGCATCTGGTAAGAGAAACGTATTTAAATAAGTATCATTTTTGTTTAGTTTATATCATATTTAGAATTCCGTAAATTTTTTTAGGTAATCCCGATAAGAAAACTAATAATTAACCTTGGCAATATGCATCTGCACACGCAAGATCTGTTCGTCGTTCTCGTATAATTGCGAGGCAAGCCAATGACGATTTCTTGAAGATTGGATATCTACGTGGAAATAAAAATTAATTTTAAACGAAAGTTGGCACACATCATTAAAATTTATAATTTCATATAAATCCAAGCATTATTTCTATAAAATTTTATTTATTAAATTATGATAATATTTATTAATTTTTCATACTAAAACTCAAACTTTTTTTTTAGAAAACTGAATAATATCGGAAAGCTCGGTGTTGACTGACTTTTGGAATGGTGAATATTAATGAAAATATATAAAAATTAGTTTATTAATTTCTTGCTGCAATTGTGCCAAAATAGGTTTCAAAAAGATGTTTGTCTTCATACAAAATTGCTGATTATCGGTTATCATTTCAATTATTATAATAAAAGGTAAATTTTGATTGGATTTATTAATATTTTTTGTTTCTTAATAAAGAAAGAAGGACATTTGAATCTAAACGATTTTAAAAATAATTTATTTCGTTGTTGAAGTTTAATGTTAATTTCAATGCATGTTCTAAAGGTAATCGGGTCAAGCTTCAATTATTAATTTTCTGGATTTTATAACACAAATGCGTGGTGGTTTGGTACTTCATATACATTTCTGATCTTGGGACCGAAGCTCACAATGTGTATTTATAATTGATCAAATTTGGCTGAATTTTTACTATTTTATCGGGCACAAATGTGTGTGACATGCTTGGTTGATTTTGGTGTTGAATCATAGAAGGATAGAAATTATATTTTTGCGCAAAGAACTTACCCAGTTTAATTCGCTAATGAACTTTTAATTTGGCCATCCGCTCTGATCACGTGCCCAAATTCATGGACTGCTATGCGAGCTGTCATTTTACAGGCATTTTTTTAATTTTATTTTTGGCGAGTTATTAGTTTCAACAATTTTTTTCTTAGTAATTGCGCGTTGTATTATTACGCGAATTTTATCCTTTTTAATTTCTAATTTTGAATTAAAGTTAAACAATTTGAGTACGGAGTACGACTCTGATGTTTTTGAGTTTGCGGCCAGTTTTTTTAATATACCAATCGATATTTGAACTTTTTTACCAATGTTTGCAAGCTTCTTTGTTTTTTTTTGTTTGGAATTC
Source organism: Globodera rostochiensis (assembly GCA_018350325.1). NCBI lineage: Eukaryota > Metazoa > Nematoda > Chromadorea > Rhabditida > Heteroderidae > Globodera > Globodera rostochiensis. Next base: position 180,567 of record JAEVLN010000032.1, read on the forward strand.
TAAAACAAAGCTGTTTTGGTTAAGTGTACGACAGACTGGATTAATATTTAAATAAATTTGAATTGTCTTTGATTATGATTTAAAAAATAAGCATTTCCACTGGGTTTATTGAACCTTTTTTTCTTCAATATTTTTTTTGGCTAGCGTTTGTTATAGTGATGATTTTTTAATAATGAATTAACTAAAAAATTGAAGACTAAATTAACCTCAAAATATTTTTACAAATTTTTAATAATTGTTTTCTCTGCCATCGAAGATGAATAATTTTATCTTCCCAATTTTTATTAATATTTTTGTTTACTATTTCATTACTTTCGCAATTAATTATTTATTTTTTAAAGTAATTACTGCGAAACTGCTCATTGATTTTTTGTTTTATTATTATTTTCTTAATTAAAATATTTTTCGTTGTTATATAGAGAAGTTTTGTTTTAGCTAATAATTTTTATTTATGTAACCATAATTTATTTAGAGTTGTCTTAGTTAATATCTATGATATAAATTATTTTATTATTAGTTTTTAAAAAAGCTTGTTTATATTATGTTGTTTTCTTATGACCAAACAAAATTTTTATTTTATATATATATTTTTATATTTATATGACTCATGTTACTAACTAATTTGAGAAATAACGTAAAATTCTTTTAAAACTTCTTATGCATTAAATAATGAGTATTGTTTTATTTGCGTATTTTATAGTAGCATAAATATTTTTTAGATTTAGTACGAAAGATTAAATTTTTTTAAATAATGATTTTATGTGATACCCTTCTTAATTATTAAAATATTTATTATGACTTATTTTTTTTTCTAATTTTTTATAATTATGAATTCATTTTTTGACTTTTTTTTTTTAAATTTCGTATTGCATTTATTAAAGATTATTATCAAAAAAATATTTTTCTAATTTGCTGCAGAAAATCCACTAGTGGCATCTCTTCCGCTCGGATACCGATGTAAACGACACCCCAGAAGCTAACACGATTAAGCCTTAAAGTTATGGTGTTTATCATAATTGCGTCATTACTTAGAACGATATAATAACCGTAACTCTTCAAACAACATTACTCAATTTTTTATAATTCATTTTTACTTTAATATTGAATATGTAACATTTAATATTTTTAGTTTGTTCTACATATCGCAACTTCTTTTGTTTTTATTTACAGTTTCGACAATTTTTTTTTGAAAAATAAGTGATTTCGTTTTTTAATTATAATTAATCTTATTATTTCATGTTAATTAATTGTTATTTATTAAAAATTGATTTATATCAAATATTTGATATATTAGTATCCATTTTAACATTATACTTAATTCATTCTTATGTTCAATGATGATAAAGTTGTATCAATTCAATTTCAGTTTAAGTGAAAATAATTATTTATTTTTATAAACATATTGCTAAAGTTGTTTATTATGCTTTATTTACTTACAATTTTTTAAATTATTATTTTTGCTATACATTAGATACAAGCAATTTCTTTTTACATGGAGTGATTTTTTTGCCTAATATTACTAATTAATATATCTTTAATATTTATTTCATTTAGATTCAAATTGTTTTCATAGTTTTTGGTTGAATAATTTATATTTAAATTATTATGAGTTAATATTTTATTTTTCATGTGGTGGACCCTATTTTGGTGATTAATTTTTTTAATAAATTCTTTTTCTTAATCAGTAAGTTTTTATTCATGTTTTGCTTCCCGAATTATAAATAGAAAAAAAAAATTTTGAATTTGTATACATTATTTTTTATTGATTGTTTAAATATTTAACATAATTGTTTATTAATTACAATGTTAGTTTGTTGTCGACGTTCAATTTCATCAATGACTTTTTTAAAAGTGTAATGAAATTGAAAGAAATAATAATTATTTATTGATTTTAATATAAATGTTGTTTTATGTACTATTACAATGGTTTGAAATGGCGGCGCATTAAAACAATCTGCGAAGTCTGGAATTTGCGGACAAATCGTTGAAAAAAATAGTCAAAATTAATTAAACAACCACTTGAATGAGAATTATGCGAAGGTAGTCAATCAGGCTTGACCAATAATCGTAAGTGTGTTCCAATGATCAAAACGACTCCAACTCCTAACAATGCCAATCGATCTTATGGCAACTTTTGCACAAAATGTTTAATAAATTAGTTAGTTAAAATAATTGTAAAATGGCCGAATTGAAGGAAAATTTATTTTCAAAAATTAAGATTATTATGCAATAGCTGGCTGACATTAGAGATCAAAAAATTAGCCTTCCATCGAATGGGCTCGACATCATTTAGATATGGTTTTATTAGTCTTTTTATTTTAAAATATTCTAATTTTTAAGGGTTTATTCGTTCAAGAATTTTTATTATAAAAGTTATTATTATTTTTTAGGCATTGAATTTTGACATTAACTTATCAAGTGTTAGCGGGTTATAATAAGCAGTATTTTTACTTGGGATGGTCCAGATAAAAGAAGATGTACCGCCGATCGCCTAAAGGGGGCAAAGCAACAGCATGAGGTCTTTTGTTTCTGGTGAATGAGGAAAGAATATGCAAAATTAACCAAATTTTGTACCAAGAATCAAACTCGGTTGTATGCCTATCTAATAATTTTGTTATTCCAAATTCATTTAAGCATTGATCGATTAGGTTTTATGCATAAAAGTAATTCAAAAAATATTAAATAATTTAAGGAATTTTATAATTTAAATAATAAAACAAAAAAATTGATAATAATAAAAAAGTTCTCAATTCAAAGCCAAGAAACGTAGCCTAATATCCAGAGACCTGAAAGGATTTTTCAGAAAAAAAACAAACAAGCAACATTTTTTATGATTCAAATCAAAAAATATATCTGGGTCTATTTTTAATTCTTCAAATAATTTTATCTTTATCATAAAAAAAATAATTCTTTTTAGTTCGTAATCCATATAACAGAGGCTAGCCTAAAAAAGACGACCGTTTTCTATTAAATAACGAAAAAGATCAAAACCTAGTAAAGTGAAGAACATCTATTGACATATATGAACAAAAGCATGATGGCGCTTTCTATGAATTTGTGAAAAGCTTTATAAAAAGATCCAGAAGTGTATCTTTATTCGTTTTTGATTGATGTAAATGCAATATTTTAATTTCAAATTTTTGAATACAAATCGTAAAAAGTTCATGTATAAATTGTATTTAATATATGTTTTTTTAAATTTTAACTGAGTAGAAATTGGATTAATCCCTTTTTTCTGTTGGTATTTTTTAATCCTTTATTTATTTTTTGGATTATAAATAAATGTTTTATTTTTACAAGTTGTTTTTGATTGTTTTAATATTTATGCTTTGGGTCAACTCGGTATGCATTTACACCTGTAGAGTAGGAAACCCACCACTTGTCTGATATAAAGTAACGGAAAGATTTATACTTTTTAATTTTAGTAATTCAATTTTTTTTGTATACATTTAGATGAAAAACATGATGTAATAGAGTATATAAAAATTTGCTGATAATAATTTAAATGTTGCTGTTAATTCATTTGTTTATTAATGTTAATCATTTTTAGCATAATAAAATATTGATGGAGTTGGCAAAAATACAATAAATTTGGAATTTGATAAATTTTATAATAGTTCTGATTTACAAATTATGTAACGGCGGCAGGCTGCGCCGGGACGAAATTTTATTGAATGAAAGACTTTTGTTAAAGATTCTTTGGTAGCGTAAATGAATTAATTTTTTTAAATTAATTCATATTTCGTCATCGAGCGATGGCGGTCTGTTTCTTGTTGCGACGGCGATCGGCATCTGTAGCTCGCCGAAGGCTAATTGGAATCTTCTTAAGTAATTAAGAGATGTTTGAATTATGAAATTGAAAAATTAAAATATAATTAACAACACAAATTTTAACTTAATTGTTCATATTTATGCCAAAAGAACAATCTTATTTTATTTGTTATTATTTGCATCTAGTAGTAGTCCATTGCTAATTGGATTTATATGCTCTAAAAGCCCAAAATATTGGATATAAGCATTAAAAAATGTAAAAGCATGAAAATCCTTTCCCTACTACATAAGTATAATGCACATAGTCATTTAATGAATTACTTTCCTTCAAATGAACTAATAATTTAAGACTGTTACCGGGCATACTTGTGACCAAAGTCACACAAAACTTTTGAAGGAAAATATCGATTATGCATTTAATTTTCAATTATTATTTCATTAAATTTAAACGCTTTTGTTGATTTTATGTAGGTTATAAAAATTCAGGTGTTGATTAATAGGTTGCCATTATTATAATAAAATAAAATTTGCAGTATTTTATGTTTTATCAATGTTTTTAATCAACGCAGCAAAATTTATAAAAAAATATTTTTTGAGGAATTAATTATTCGGCTGGTGCATCTTTTTAAGTTTAAAATGAAAATGAACTTATCACTTAAATGCTGAAAAGCGCGTAATTTATTTATTTCGATTAATAGTAGAAGGAAAGATCATGTTAGGATTTAATGCATTTTTCCTCATCATAAATTATGTGATAAAGTAATATTTTGTTTAGCTCTGGTCCTGTTAAAGCAGTGCCGGAGGAATCAACTTGTCAAAGAACTGTTTCGTGTGCAGCGGCGCCAACATTAAAGCAATTCCAAACATCAGAGAAATTAAATTTGAATGGCTCTTCTGTGCTTTCTTAAAATTTTATAATTTATTTTAGAAAATTTATTATAACGATAAAGAATTATGACAATGCTTATGGTTAAGTTGCTATTAATATTAATTTTGTATTGATTATAATTAGCTAAATCATTTTCTAACTTTTGAAAATTATTTACTTTAATAATAATTTTATTTTTTTCTTATGTAACAAATTATTTAGCTTTAGTACTTTCTTATCTTTGCTTAACTCTATAAAATAAGTTTCTTTGTTTATTTAGCCGTGAAATCAGCATTAATTGAAAATTTTTAGTATTTCTTTTAATAATTTTAGTTTCTCAAAAATTATCAATATTTTATTGCATCAAAACAATTTCTTTTTTTATTTAGCTTTAATGTATTTTTTAGTAACATTTGCATTAAATAATTAATTACAATCTTTGGTTAAAATATTTTCCAAAGCGAGAGATAAATATTATTATTGTGTTTTTAAAATTGGGTTTTTAACAAATTTAACGTTTTTGGAGCATTATTAATAGGGCCCGGATTTTTATGTTATAACATATTTTTTTTGTGGATTCCTTACCATGAGAGAAGCCCAAAAATAGCATTTGTTTTGAAAAATTTTTGAATTAGGGCGACTTTTTAGCACATATCAAAACATATTTTGGGGGTATTTTTTAGCACATATTTACTGACATGCATTATTGCCTTTATGTATCTTTAGAATGATGAAGTTTTATTTAATTTATTTTTATTACATGAAATTTAATTTACACGCCTTCAACTTTTTATAATATTTTGATTTATGATATGATTTACTTTATATAAATTTAATTTCTTTAAATTTTTTAATCTTATATTTCCATTGTTAGATAACGTATTTTAACTAATTTGTTTATAAATATGCGCAATTTGGAATTTAAAACCCTTGATTTGTTGCAACATTTGTATGTATCAGTCCCCAGAACATCGCATATCTGACGTTGCGTTTCTGTTTTATTTTTAGATATTAAAACTTTTTAATCCATTTTATAATTTTATTTTGCTTCATCATTGTATTTTTTTTAATAACAGGCAATGATTGCCTTATTTATGCTTTCCATTATACTTATACATGCTTTTGTATTTATTTTATTCTAAAGTTAAAGTGTGAAATTTAATTGCATTAGCTGACACCTTTTATGGAGTAGTAGTCATTCATATACTTACCCAATTTTATAAAATTTTGTTTGCTTTAGTGAAAAAATTTGCTTTTCTTTTAATTGTAAGGTTTTTTTATTAAATACATTTATTTTTACACCAATTTTGGTAGCGATTTAGCTGTCAATCTCTATCCGAAATCTTGTCGAACTGTTGTTTGCTCAGTCATGGGTTTTCCACATCCAGCAACATTTAAATATCATTTTCTACATGTATTTAAAATTTTTATTAGATTTGATTAGGAACGATCAAATGATCCTTTTATAAAAACATAACAAAAAAGATTGTTTGCGGCTTTTTTAAATTAATTTTATATAGATTTTACTTTACAATGAAAGGCTGCAAAAGGCATTATTTTGCTTTTAAAATTAAATTCTTTTCTTAGTTTAATAAAAGCTATAAAGGTAACAATTTAAAATAAAGAAAATGCGTTTTTAGACGCTTAATCTTCTCTGCGGTAAAGCCCATACAAATATTACTTTAAATACAATTAAATTAAAATTTGTTTGTTTTTGTGCTAAATTTGAAACACGCAATTTTTAAGCAGTTAAGTTAAAAATAGATTAGACTTCATAATTGAGGGCTAATTAATTTTTTACAAAAACTCAGTGGTTATCATGATCCGAACCAATGTGATAATTCGGGAAACGAGAACATAATCGCTATTTTTCTTTTAAACCTGCTCGTTTTAGTTAGCTCTCTTTATTTTATCATGCTTATAATTATCTCATTTTGTAAATTCTAATTTTTATTGTTTTGTTTTAGTTTTAAGTTATGATATTTTATGGTTAAAATCGTAATGCTATTAAGGTTGTAGAGGTCGGGAGATTTTTTATTTGTTTTAGTTTTTTTATTCTTGATTTGATTTTTGATAACCTATTCGTCTAGTTGTTTTTAGGACTATCAATCATAGGAAAATTAGAATTTTTTTTATTAAGCCTATTCCAAAGCAGTCCGTCCTTAATATGGGAATGTAATATTTACATAAAGTGAAAAAAATGAACGCCGTTGTTCAGTTCCGTGAGAGACCAGTTCTTCTTTCGGTGTCGCGGACATTGAACGGGAACCGTCTCTCAGTGACAAAGAACTTTATTTATTTTTGATAGTTATGAAAATATTTTTGTTTTTATAATTTTAATGGAGCTTTGGTTGCAATAATGTTTTTTATTATATCATAATTGGTATGCGCTTAAAATATTTCTTTGATTTATAATCATTATTTATTTTATATATGTTCACGATAAACTTTTATTTTATGGTCAAATTGAATTTTTATTATGCATCAGCTTTTATTAATCTTTATAATTATTTTTGTTTCCTTAGTTCATTTAATATTTTTGCACGAAGTACAATTGATTCATTTCTTAGGCTGTTTTCAAAGTAAATTCATGATTAGAGTTTTTTTAATTCATTCAACATTCCTTTAAATAAAAAACTTAATTTAGCTTCAAAAACTTTCAATAAATTATTTAATTTTTTCCATCTTGAGTATATTCTACTCCAATTTGTGTTTATAAATTAGCATTTTATTTAAGTTAAATGAGATTATTTTTAATAATTTGTTAAGCAAAAACGATATAAGCTTTTAGGATTAGGATTTAAACGACGCTAAATCTTCTTTCTTCAACGAAGATTTTCAACTTTTATAGTGAAGGGGGCAAAATATTTCAAAAAGTAAATTTAAAAATAAGCAAAAAATCAAATGAATTGTCTGAGGTTATTGGAAGAAATGAATGCCCATTGACTGAAACTAAAAAATGCTGTGCACCTTCCCCCCCCCCCCCCCGAAAAAATCGATGAATTGGTTTTAATCAATCAGCCAATTTTGCACAAAATGGTTAAAAATCGCTTAAAATAAAATAAAATTTCAAAATTGCTCGGCAGAATGCCAATAAAAAAAGAATAATTCGGTAGTGATGGTTTAGCGGCGTACAAATTCTTAAAAAGTTGTAAAGTTATATTATAATATTTTTATTTTTGAGGATTTATTTTTTATTTTTGATAGTTTATACTCATTAACAAAATATTGCAAAATTGTTATCTTTATGTATATTAGTCATTGCTAATAACTTTACATTATATTCATTTTATTTTTTATTTTATAGTCATTTTAGAGCTTCATAATTTTTATTTTATGGTTTAAAATTTTTAATAACTTTTTTTTTGTATTAATAAGAAGTAAATTCTCAATTTTGCCGGTATATTCATACAAATTTTTTTTTAAATTTATATTTAATGCGAATTAGGCCCTAAAATCAAAATAGTTTTTTAAATTTTTTATGTTGAATGCATTCATATAATATTTTTTGTATTTTTATAAAGATATATTGCAATATAATTTTTTAAATGTTCTTTGAAATATTAATATACTTTTCACTGATGGATTTAAATAAAAGCTTTTACTCTTAAAATAAAATCGATAATATAGAATTATTTAGTATTATTTTTCTAGACCAAGAGGATTGATAGCAGCGGTTCGCGTTCAGACAATCATTGCTCAAGAACCATTATTAAAAATACCTAATACGATTTGCGTGCACCCGGATGCACATACCTCTTTGGCTATCCATGTACTGATAAAAAAAAAGCATATAAAAAAGAAATTCCTACAAAAAATCTATACAATTTAGAAATAAGCTTAAAAAAAAGCAAGATGCACCGAGCCAGGGCTGCTAAAAAGACCAATTCCAAAAGCTTGGGTTATACAACATTTAAAAGTTAGAATTTAAGAAAAAGATGTTTTTGTATTTAATATTTATTTAGTTTTAATTAAACTTATTTTTGCTTCAATGATAACCAAACTAGATGAGCAATATTTTAAATATTTATGTAAAGTAATATACTTTATTAATATTGCGTCTTGATTCCATTTTATTTTTAGCTTTATTGTCTGCTTTAACAATAAATGAAATTATTTTCATCATTTTGATGTAATTCACCCACAATTTTGATACTCTTTTAATTACCAAATATATATTTTTATATTAAATTATTTTAAAATTATAATATGCAATTCTCTAGGTATACATTAGAAATTATACAAATTTTATTTGATTTTAAAGCCATTTCAAAAATATATTTTTATCCCAGTAATTTTAAATCAAATTTAGTGTTTTTGGGTTACATTTATATAAGTGTTGAATCTTTATTTGAGATAATCATTAAGCATTTAGATCAACAGAATTAGAATGACGAATTACTGTAGTTTTATACTTTATCATTAATTACGGTTTTTAAACTTTTGTTTATTTTATACTTTATATTTAATTTTAAAAATTGTATTTAAACTCATTTAAAACTTTATGCATTTCTATTGGAGTGTTTAATAAAGCCACGTGCAGAGCAAGCAATTCTTCTTGCTCCGGCTTTTGACCCTTGGTGGTAATGATTTAAATATATTCTTCTTGTTACATTTGTATTGGCAGAAATTTAATTTTTTACTTGTTTTATTTTCATTAGAAATAATTTTGAATTTTATATGTTTTGAAGAAAGACGTCTTTTTTTGATCATTTGTTTTATGCAGCCGTTGCTGCTAGTTTTTAAATAAGTAATTGATTTTTGTAATTTATAAATTCACTAAAGTTTGTTTTAATTACTTTATGCCCCGATTTTTGAAAAAATCAAAAATTATGATGATAATTAAAGTGACGAGAAATATTGTTAAAAACGCACACTTCATGCGAAAAAATAAAGATTTACTATATTTTAAGACATTTTTTATAATGATCTGATATTTTGCCAATGTACTGATTTTGGAAAATTTTTGTTGGCAACCCTGCCTAAAAGTATTGTGGATAAAATATTAAATAAAACAATTTAAAGAAACATTAATAAAACACGCAAGTATTTTAAGAATAAACTGTTATTTAAAAGTTACAATGACCGCAAGCAAATTACTCAAATAAATTTTAACAGTAAAAATTGAATTAAAATTAATATTTTTCAAAATTCGGACAAAATTTCTTAATTCTGGCGCCAAATGCAAAATATTTTATGCATTAACAAAATTACAAAAACCTATGATAAATGCAAAAGTCCAACTTTAAAATGCAAATCAGTCTAAAAAAGACAGAATTTGTAAATTACAATTGAATTAATCAATTAATATTAATTATATATAATTATTCCTATATCTAATTTAAAAAATAAGTTCAATTTTATTTCGTCTGGATTATATTTTTTGCATTTAAAAACTAAGTTATGCTATGTCGATGAATAAATCAATTAAACTTTAAGGATGATTAAATTTAAATCATTACAATGGAAAAATTATCGAAATAAAATTAACTTGCATACTATAATAAATATATTTTACAAAAAACCTCTCATTGAATAAAATTTTTCAAAATAAATTGCAGCACACTCTAAGGAATTCTTGAAGGTAAATAAAAATAATTCAACTAACTATTGCTTGAAAATATTATTAACAAAATGTAAACAAACCTAAAAGAAACAAAATACCAATACAAGATAAACCAACTAACTTCTACAAAGAAATGTCTTACAAGACAAATAATTATTTTATGTTTAATAAAAAAAATTGGTTGGTGCGGATATAGTATTTAAATTAGGCAAGACCCAAAGAAATTATGCTATTTCGACTGTAACACTATTATATTAATTTTTGAGTTCTTGTTTAATTTTTTTTTGTTACTCATTTTAAATGTAAAGAAAAGATTACTGTAAACGGAATGTACCTTTCAGATGCGTTGTTATAATGTAGAATTTTCGACCTTTGAAGTAATTTTTTATTTTAGATAATTAACAATCGCGTTTGTTCGTCTTCTTTTGATAAGATTCATTATATTATTTCAATTTCATTTAATTAGTCTAATTTATTTGTTTTTTTTCAGTTATCAACTATTTTTTATTGATGTAAAATTACCCCATATTAGCATATTAAAATTATTTTATCTAAAAATATAAAATAATGGAAAACATAAAGTTGACATTCATATTTTTATATTTAGAAATTTCATCTATTGAGCATTCAAAACCCTAACTTTGGTAGTTTGTATTTCCGACCAAAAATGCACGCGAAGGTCTTCTTGAATAATTTCCACTTACAAATTAGCCCGCAGTTCAAGGTGCTGGAGAGTTGAAATATTTTGCCTCTTCGATTTCACGAAGTTGTAAATGGCATCGTGCGTTAGCGGGGAAGCCGAAGGCCGATAGTAAAAAATATTCTCATTGAAAAATTAAATTAATTTAAACATTATAATAGGTATATTTATTAACAGCTTTTTATTGCAAAAATTGTATTTTAGTAAATTATGGGCACTTGATTTTACATACCTAATTTAGCCGTTTTATAAATATTCTTTCCTTTCGGCTTTGCTTAACACAAAAATAAAAACATATATAAATTTAAACAAAGTATTAAAAATTTTAATTATTTAAAACCAAAATATGCATAAATTATTATTTTTTTAAATAGGTTTGTTTTTTAACATTTAAATAATATTTGCTATTCTCAGACTCAAATTATTGACTTGCATCGCGTGTATTTCTTTCTTCAATTGCGTAAGCGTAAGTGAATCGCAATGTATTGGTTATTGTAAGCCTACCGGGCACTATTAATTGTTTTTTGAATTATTTGTAATAAACGCAATAATCCCCATGATTATTTAGATTCCGGCTTTTGAACCTCGTCGTTATTTTGTGCCGTTTATAAATTTACATTATTTGGGCAAATTTCTTCTTTCATTCATTATTTACTATAAATCTTTGATATTTTATTTTTCCTATGACGTCTTTTCAAATTAGTAATTATCAATAATATCTGGAATTTATTTATTTGAATAATTGGTTAAACAATTTTTTTAAATTTTATAAGTTTTAATTTGTTTAAATATTTATTATTTTATTTATTCATTTTGGTGATAATTGCGCATTGTTATTGTAAATATAAGATAATCCACATATTAATCCCTGATATTTTAAAATTTATTATTTTGCGGAGTCAAACAAGTTTCATTGGGAAATAAATGAATGCTGGTCACTGAAGTCCAAATTGTATCGCAAATAGATAAGCCTTTTTAGCGGGTTTATTCATTGCCTATTGAATTATACATATTTTTATCTTTTTAGATATAAATATTTTTTGCAATCTTTCGTTCTTGCAATACTAATTTTAAAAAAAACAACAATTTATTAAAGTCTTAACTATTAGAAGCTCGCTTATAATCTTTCTGTCTGACTTTTAAAATGAAATTGATTTGTTAATAAATATTTATTCAAGTCTTGAAGAAAATTCTTGATACTTCGTTCTAGCTGGAATTAATTAGTTTTAACTTGGAATCTTCTAAATTTACATAATTGAGAATAACAATAACAAAATTGCGCTATAAATAGAAAATTTCTTTTTAATTAAAAACATTTATTTGACTTCGATAATAATTGCAAAATAGCTTCAAATTTATTAGGTATCGTAAAAATTAGTTGCATTAATCACATTTGTGATGAGGAAATATTTAAACGATCATGTGTAAAAAGAGTTAATAACATTTATTTTCATACTTGCGCTTCATGTAGTTATTTTGAATACGGTTATGCCATCAATGCAATCATTTTTTAACACATTTGTTTAAATTCAGCAAATTAATAGAACAATTATTATTACAAATCTTTAACTATTTATTTATAATTATTTTAAATTTAGACTAATAGATTATTGTTATAATTGGGGTGTCCTTTATTAATTATTTTTACCTTATTTAAATTTATGTATGCAAAAGGTATTTAATCGAAACTTGTAAATTATAAATTGATATAATGTTATGGTTTATTGTTATAAAAATAATTTATTTATTTGTTTGCAATTTATAATGAGGTGTTCTTCTCTGCAATATACTTCTCTGACTTCGATCTGAATATTTCGTCCTCTTGTTTCGTCACAGGTAATCCTTGCCGAGAAAATAGACATTTAAATCAGTAATACTCGTGTTCTAAGTATTGTATGTAATTAGATTAATTTATGGAGTAGAATTTGATCTGTGATGGTGTTACATAGGTAGTTAGATAACTTAATTCGAAATTTTTTGATTATATGTTAAATAATTTTCTTTAGTTGGATTCAACCCTTTTAATATTTCTATAAATTATCATTTTTAAAATTAAATTACAAAAAAATTATTTTAACTTTTTGGGGAATTCCCGCAAAACACTGTTGAGTTGAATAGCAAAGCTGTTCCGTAAATAAAAAAATGTTTATTATTATTTTGAAATATTATATCATTTGAGTTAACTCATTAGCTTAGAAATTTTTTAAAAATATTTTACATTTTCACATACTTTTAAATTTCGTCTCAATTTATTTCTTCATTTAAACTTTTTTTAATATTGTTTTGTAAATAAAAATTTAGTTAAGTTTTCTTGATAACTCTACATTTAGAGCTGGTAAGCGCACACACATATTTATTAAAAGATATAATTTTATCTCTTGCTTTTTATTTTAACATTTTTTTTACACTAGGTGTTTTTGAATGCCCGACTTTGCTCATTTTATTTAAAAATATTATCTCTGGCATAAAATACTATTAAAGATATGTAAAATAAAAATTGTAGATCATGAATTTGAAGGAGGCAGGAATTAATTCATTCTTTAAAGAACACTCGGGTACTTTCTCAGTTTTTTGCATTTTATCAAGTACTGTTATTAAAATAATTTACCAAATTTTTTATTAGATTAAATTAGATCATCCTTATATGTATAATGACTTCAATTTTGAATTTGATGATTGAACAAATGGCTCACAATTATGTTGCATTTTGAATTATGTATTAATTTTATTCAATTTTCGAATGGGCGATTGCTACAAAAAAAGACGGAATTTTCGTCTTTATTATATTCTTTATTATAAATTATTGGTTAAACTAACTTGGAGTAAAGTTTAAACTGAATTAATTAATTTATAATGTTTGATTTAGAAGTTAATGATAATAATAAAAACATATGCATTTAATCTTTTTTTAAATAATCCATTTATTTAAAAATTTTCTATATGTTGATGCACTCTTCACAGGCGCATTTCGGCTTGAAAGCAGAACATTTAAATGATGCATTAATTAATATGAAGAATTGATTAAGTAATTAAATTAATTATTCTAAGTACATTGCCATAATGCAAAAATTCTAAATCATGTCGGATCATCTTCAAATCTTGCAATCTTCTTGCGAATTTTTAGAAATAGTGCGCTAAAAAGAGAGAGTCAGACGACGAGATAGCATCAACGCACCCCATCTAAAAATTCTTTTGGTTTACTTTTTTGAATATTTTATTTTTTTAAGAAATAGTGAGCTAAAAAAGAGAGAACAAACAAATCTCGAATATATAAAAATCCAAAAACGACAGAAATTAAGAAAAAGTGTTTTTGGAGTAATAATTTTTATTAAAATAATGCTTTTAAAGCAGAGAAAAAACTTTTAAATAAAACATCAAAATTAATTATTAACCAAAGCAGTTTCAATCTCACTTTAGGTTTAATTTGAGCTAAAATTCTTTTAAATTAACGTTTGTTTTATTAAAAAATAAATTAAGTATCCTTATTAATCTTTTATTCTTTAATATAATGACAAAATTACATATAAAAAACCTTTATATGCGATAAGGTTGCGCATTAAGAAAAATTTATTTATTAGTCATTAAGTGTAGAAAAATAAATATAAAAAAGTCCTCACACCGAACGACAGTATGCAATGTGATCGCCGAAGCCGAAAATCATTTATTGTATAAAAAATTTTAATAATACATTAAATATTATATAAAGGACAAATGTCGCCGCGCCTGCACACTTACTGCAACCAATGCAACCAACGGGAATTAAATAGTTAAATAATTTACAAAACAAATAAAATTAAAATAATTGTACCCTAATATATAAAATCCAATTATTATAAAAGCAAAAAAATAAATAGCAATTTCGAAATATTTAATTCATATCTTATTATGCTTTTTGTAGCTGTTAGAATTGCTCTCAATAAATTATAAACGAAATCTTCTTTTATTAAAATAAAACTATTAACAAATAATATGTTTAATTTGTATTAAAAGATTTATGGAATAATCAATAATCAAAATTATAAAAAATAAACATAAATGGGGTTTGATTCTTAAAAAATTTCAATGTAATTCTAAGAAATTTTGCGCAGAAAATGAATATAAAATCTCAAAAAGATTTAATTTAATGAAATTACAGGAATGTTTGCCATAATTATATTAATTAAGTTTAATTGAATCATAAAACATTTGTTGATTGGTTAATTTATTTGATTATTCCTAAATAAATTTTATTATGTAGAGGAAAACTTTATTTTTATAAGCTTTTTAGTTTGGCATCGCCAATTGACTGCCGTAAAGCACGTCAATCGCAAGAATAATCCGCAACAAATTATGGAAATTAAATTTAAGGTGCGATTTAAATAAACCGAAAAATTTTTTGCTTAACCTACGGATGAAAGTTTGAAAAATGCGATCATAAAAATGTAACATTAGTTTAATAAAGTCAAAAATGATGCTTATTTCAAAATAAAGCCACTCATCTACAAGGCTAACTCAAATTTTAGACTTGCAAACGAAATAGAAGTTCGTATCATCTAATATCTAAATGATAGGTATCACACTCGATTTAAAATGGACATCAATCAGCCAAAACAGCAAGTTTTAAGTATATAGTGTTCTAATATAACTTTATATAAATTGAAAGCTTTTAGAAGAAATAACTTCGCTACCGATCAGTCAGCGGCAATCAATAATTGTTCTGAAAGAAATTTTATAAATTTGCAGTCCAATGAATAAAATATCAAAAGATAATAATATTAAATTCCGCTGTGGCATGATTTATATATTTTTAAAAGAATTTATGAAAATTCGTAAAAAGCCGATCAAAATTAAAATAAAATTATAATTTTTTTGCCGGGATCACGTGAAGATTGGTCCAAAAAAACTAATCGAAAAAATTTGAAAAATATTCGGTTAAGCGTTCTTTTTTTGAGGTTCATTAGCTAAAAATATTAGATTTTATATGGTGCTCTATGGAATAATAAGTTTAAATAAAGGCTAACAAAAATATACAAAATCAGAAAAATTAAAAGCTTAAACAAAATAAATTAAAAATTGTTTTATAATTGTTAATTCAAACAATGTTAAAAAATTGCTTCAAAAGTACACGACAAATCATTGATCAGTAACTTTCATAGATTTCAACAGATAAAAAATTAAAGTTATTAATAAAAGTACAATGATAGTAAAATTATATCATATAAATAATGAATAAACAAATAAAACATCAAAAGATAAGTCGTCAGCAAGCCATGAAGTACTGAAGCAAAAGCGATAACCTAATATAAATAAATCCAAGCAAACCTCTAAGTATCATTTTTTTTGCTTTAGATTACCTTTCGCCTGCTCTCTACATGATTAAAATAATTCTCCCAACAAGTCAATATGAAAAAATCCAATTAATATTTAACCAATTAATTTAAAAAAAAAATAATGCAAAATTATTATACAAATATTTTTGAACACATTTAAGGTGGATTTTGCATAAAATAACAGAAAAAAAAATCCAAATATTAAAAGCAAAAAATAATAAACATTATTCTTTAACAATTTAATACATTATATAAAGATAGAAGTCAAGTTATTGAGGCACTGTGCAGATCGCATCAACATAAACAAATCAAAACCTAATCAGCAATCGAATTCATATTAAATTAGATGGCGTTATATAAGATATATTATTTGATAACCTTTTAAAATCTATAAAATATTTTTAATAATTTAAATAGTATATATGAAATAAAAGTGAATATTTAAAGCTATTCTGATAAACTTTATTAGATTTTTTAATGGATTAAAAAAAATTGAAATATTTTAGACGCAGACCAATCGCCGCATACTTCGTCCAGTGAAAAATAAAATATACTCGACTTCTTTAAAAAATGAAATTAAAATTATCAATGAAATTAATTATTTTACCCTAAAAATAAAGAAATATTAATTATAAGTTACCCCTTGCCATCTCAACAGTTATTGAAAGCAAACAGATTAAATATTAAATTCTGTCATTGGAGGCTACTAATCACGGTTAGATATTACGGATAAAAAATGACATACAAACGGAAAATAAAGCTCAGGATGGAGATATAAAAACAAAAAATCAGGTTAAATTATTTTTTAAAAAATGAATTTAATAATAATAATAAAAAGGCATTAAGATGTGACAAAGTGCGAATTTGTAAGGGTTGCAATGACGCCCCAAAGTCTTTATCTAAAGGTTGAAAAAATCTCAAAAAAAACAAAAGATAAGCCAAATTAAAATCATATTTTTATTTCTTTTTTGAAGAAATAGTGTGCTAAAAAGAAGAGGCAGATGACGTGAGTAATTTGAGCGTCAACGCACCCCATATAAAAATTCATTTTGTTACTTTTTTGAACATTTTATTTTTGAAGAAATACTGTGCTAAAAAGAGAGAGTCAGACGACGAGACTAATTTGAACATCAACGCACCCCATCTAAAATTTTTAAGTTTAATTTGGAACATTTTATTTTTGAAGAAATAGTGCGCTAAAAAGAGAGAGTCAGACGACGAGAGCAATTTGGGCATCAACGCACCCCATCTAATAATTTTTTAGTTACTTTTTTGAACATTTTATTTTTTGAAGAAATAGTGTGCTAAAAAGAAGAGGCAGATGACGTGAGTAATTTGAGCATCAACGCACCCCATATAAAAATTCTTTTGTTACTTTTTTGAACATTTTATTTTTTGAACAAATAGTGTGCTAAAAAGAGATTCAGTCAGACGACGAGACTAATTTGGGCATCAACGCACCCCATCTAATAATTTTTTAGTTACTTTTTTGAACATTTTATTTTTTGAAGAAATAGTGTGCTAAAAAGAAGAGGCAGATGACGTGAGTAATTTGAGCATCAACGCACCCCATATAAAAATTCTTTTGTTACTTTTTTGAACATTTTATTTTTTGAACAAATAGTGTGCTAAAAAGAGATTCAGTCAGACGACGAGACTAATTTGGGCATCAACGCACCCCATCTAAAATTTTTTACTTTACTTTTTGGAACATTTTATTTTTAAAATTAAATTACAAAAAGTCATCGATGCAACATATCATTCATTCTTCAGTGCAATTCGCCCATTGCAATTGATTTACTCTCAAACAAATCTTCTTTTTTTTTTGCAAAAGATACAACGAAACTATGTTTTATACATTAAATCAAATTTTAGGCCTTTTTACTAAATCTTAACCAATAAATTGGAATAAATACAAAAAATATAATATTATTTAATAAATTGTTATTAAATTTAAGCATGTTCTAAATTAAGTAGTGCGAATACTACTTAGGCATGTACACACATAACGACCGGGAAACTCAGGAGGCGATGGATGTAGCAGAAGACAAGTACATCATTTATCAAATATAAGTCAATAAAAAATTTTAAAATTACTATTAATTTAAAGCGTAAAATCATTGCTTAAAATAGGAAAATAAAATATATAAGCGTTTTTTATTTTATTAAATAAATTAAATAAGAATAATTAATTCAGTAACTCCTCAGCACTTGTTACGTTGCGCCGATCAAGCAAGTTTCTGCGTATATATATTTAATTATTTAAAAAATTATTTGTATTAAGTATTTAATTTTATTTTTGTATTATGTTAATATCTTTATTTTTTTAACAACATTAGTTTTCTTCCTTGCACTTTTGGTGTTATTTCAATGATTCCAAAAAATTTGAGCCCAAAACGCCAAAAAACCCATTGTAAAATTGCAACCTTTTTACTAGGAAGTCTTACTAACTTTTTAATGCATTAAAATATTAATATTTTTTATGTTTTATAAACATCATTCAGTAGAAAAATTTACCTCGTCCCTGGTTACTTTTGATGAGTTCTGTACAAATTGAACTGGATCGCAATTAAATTTGCTGTTTATCATTATTATTGCACCCATTTTATTTTGTTTTCCTACTTCAATGAATATTATAATAACAATGGTTTTATTTTTTTATTGGTTTTTGTTGTTTTATATATTGTACAACAAATAAGTTATTATAAATTTATTTTCTTATGTTAATTTGTGCTTCTCTCGATTAAACAAAGCGTTCCATCCGCTAAAGTGCGTTCCACATTTGTCAATATGTATCAACTAGAGAACGGAAACTCTGACCAAACAAATATTTGTACAAAATTTTTTGGGTTTTGGTTTTTTTTGGGTTGAGCCCCAATTTGACCAAACAAACAAAAACAAAAATTTTTAGGTCCAATTTTTTGTACAAATATTTGGGTTTTTTGTACAATTATTTGTTTGGTGTACTCTAGTATCAACTAATGTTTAATTATTTTTTGTTAAAATTTTTTGTGTAAATTAAAAATGTATTTATAAATAATGTTAATTTGTCAACTTAGTTTTAGAGAGTTATTCATGTTTTTATTATTCCAAACCAATTATGACTCATTGTTTTTCTGCCGATTATAATTTTTTCAAAATGTTATTTAAAATAGCTTAATTTAGAACCAAACTCATGATTTTTTGATCGGCGTTGTATATTTAAATTTATATTTTAATCAACATGTATAATTTTAAGAAAATTAAAAATACAATTTTAGGTATTTGTGTGTGCATTTTAAATAGCATTTCATTATCTATTTTTTGCTGAAATATAAAAATGAGAAAAAAAATTGTGTTTTAACTTTTGCCTGTCAAAATAATTGATTATTTCATTTTATAAAATTAATGCTTTGCTTTTAGTTTAGTTTAATTATTGATTTAATTGTTGGATGTGCTTTAACTTTGCAGATTAAACCCCGAAATTTGAGAAAATTATTTATTCATTTTTTAATATTTGGTGTAAGACAATTTAAATGTTTTGCGTACATTGAACACACCGGGAATTTCCTGCACGGTCGGGATCCCGGTCCCGACCATATCTATTTCAAACACCCAAAAATTAAAAATTGATTGAGTTGTTGGTTGCATTTATGATACAACTAAAAAATCTTTAAAATTAAAATCCGTGTGATAAGTTGAAAACCATTCTTTAAATAAACTGACTTAAATTGATTAATCAAAATTTTTTTTAGAAAATAATAATTGTGGTATTAATTTTGACGTGCTGAGTTGTGCCTCTATAACTCGGTGGTTGAAGTTGCTTGTATAGGATCTTTTGTTCTTTGTTTACTATATATTTTTTTAAATGTAAAAATTGATTTTGAGACTAAAATTATGCCCGCCAAATAATGCATATTTTAACTCCATATTTTAAAATTTTTTGACTAAATTGCTTTATTTGAAATTGTTATCACAAAAAAAAATTTGGCTACATACACCCCTAATTTTGGACTTTTTAGGTCATATTTCCGGGTTTTTAAGCTCATAATGTCATACATATTTTGAGCTTTTTAGGACAGAAAAATTCCATCCCAATATATAATTCTTACTTTACCAAAATGATATCTGACATTACGGAAGAATTAAAAAAATAAATGAATTAATCACAAAAATACTGTGGTTTTGTAAAAACATGTTCCCGGTTTTTGATTGTCTAGAAAATACATTGATGTTTTTAATGTTTTTGTTTGTAATTTCTTAATAACTTAATAATGCCATTTTTAAACGCTTTTTTTTTTAAGTATTTTGAAATTTAGTCGTTGAAAGCTCTATTTTGTTCATTTTTGTACGAAAGAATCAATGTTTTTACATTATTTTAGAAACATAATTTTTTGAAGAAATACTGTAGAAATTTATTTTAATAATTGCTGCAATTTACTATAACTTTATTATTTGCGTTTATTATGTTATTTATTTATGCGATAATATGCTTTATATTATTTATATAACGGGATACTATGTATATTTATCCGACTATTTTGCCTTGCTGTAGCTAATACATTGATGTCTATTTCCGATCGATCATCTTTATTAATTATTTAAAATTAAAGGTACACTCTTGGTTTTTTAAGTAATTTAATTTAATTATACTAAATGATAAAATTTTATTTTTTTTATTAATAAATTCGGCAGGCTTTCTTTGAGGCGCTCCTTTCCCTTCTTTTTTAAATAATGCGTTCCTTGATCTTGCCGAAAGATCTTGCCATAGCTTTAACTTATAATCAAATTTGTGACTTTGGCTTTATTTTGGTTGGTTGTACGAAAATTGTTTATGCTATGTTTAATTTTGGAGTTTTTTTTAAACATTTTTAAATTTCGATAATATTTATAAAAAAATTCATGTTTTCGAGCATGTCTAACGTTGCGTAGTTGGGTTCGTCCCTTGGATCGTTTGCGATTTAAGTTTCTACGTAAGTTTTGATATTAATGTTATCTGCGACATAATTTTGTTTATTGTAAATAAAAAACACATTTAATAAAAATAATAAACAAAGCTATTAATCAGATTTACTAATTATTAATGCAAATAAAATTTAAACAACAATAGTTTTTTTTAAACAAAATGTTCAATAACAAAAAAAGCAAGCACTTGCGCCATTCTTATCAACTTGTAATGGCGGGATCCGTTGACTGAAATGAGCGAGAAGTATCCTTGAGATTTAAAAACACTATAATTATTAATTAAACCAGAAAAATTTTAAAAAATATTAAAATGATTTATTAATTTGATAATCCGACTATTATAAAACTTTTTAAAGAAGGATCAACAGCCGTGAATAACGAGCAACCACAGTTTTTTTTTTGTTTTTAATTTTTTTATTTCATCAATTTAAAGTTTAGAAGATTAAAGCTTTTATTTATAAATTTCTATTCTATATGTGAATTTCAAAAATAAAGTCATTTTTTAAAGCGCCGATTAGAAAATTTTTACAAAATCGGTAATTTTTATTAAGAAAATTAAATAACAGAAAGATCTGCTGATTTAATTTATTTTTGCCTAATTAAAAATATTTTATTTAGTATTTGAATTTAAAAAATTATTGTTTTATCACGAGCGGCCACAGCGCGAGGGAAATATCACCTCTTGCATTCCTTTCGTTTGCATGTTTAATTCCATTTGACTCTTTAGCTCGGCAAGTGCAGGTATTGTTACAGAGTTTGTACGTTTAGTTCCGTATAATATTTTATAGTATAGTAACTTAGGAAATACGGTAAAAATGGATACCATTCAAAACATGCATAATAAACAAAAAAATTAAAAGCTTTATACAAATTTATGAAAAATTTATTTTTTAAATTTATTCTGATTAAAACATCACATAAATCAGTGGTAAATTTGTTTTGGTTTTTTATTTGTTCATTGATTCCACAGTTCATATAGAACAAGTGCTAACAATATGTTTGTACAAATTAATATATAAAATTTATAAACACATCGACTTTTTTCTGAATCTTCAAGAAAGTTATCTAAATAAATTTGATGAAATATTAAATTATAATTTCTTAAAGAATTTCATCATGTCACTGAAAACTTCTTTCATGCTTTGCACACTTTAATTGTTTTTTTTACTTTTTAATAATACATTCTTTGTTATTATATTACTTTTTATAAATTCTAGCAACATTTGTATTGGGTGTGAAATGCATTTTTTGTTTTAACAACATTAAACGCCGATTTCTTTCAAATTCTATTTTTAATGCAAGAAGCGTTGCTAAATCTCTGAATGTCGCAAATCATGCTCAAATTCTTTTAATTGATCAGTGATTTATTACAAAAACCTTATTTGTTTGTGTTAATAAATATTTTTTAAAAAGGATGCCTTTGGGCGTTATTTAGGAATTTGATTGGGTTTATTTACTTCAATTTTGAAGCGTTATCAATACAGTATTTACTAGTAATTCGGCATTATATTGAGTGATTGGTTAATTACAATTGTTTATTTTTATACAATAAATTTATTTAACTGCAACCTTTAATACAAAGTTTTTATTATTTTCTAATACAAAGTTTTTATTTTTTTTTTTAGAAAATACGAATAATATATTAACAGTTTATACTCGTTAATATTTTGTTTCTTAATTTAATATTTAGATAATTAATTCTATTAAAGAACGAATTTTTTTTGACTATTGTGGAGAAACTACAAAGATGAATTCCAACGATAAAAACGTCGTAATCATAGCGTTCAGCTTTATACATAATAATTAATCTTTATTTTTCAAATATATCTTGAAATATCAAATTAACACAATTTAACTGAATGCTTACAAATAATTCTCTTATTTTGGAGTAATATATAAGTGTATTAGCTCAAACTTTCTGAGTTTTTTTTTGATTATGGTTTATTTATTAATACTGTTTTTTTTGTTTAGGTATACATAGTAGAGTCCGGACCCAAAACCCAAAACCAAAAAATTTTTGGGTTATTTTGTACAAAAAATTGGACCAAAAGTTTTTTGGTTTTGGGTTTTGGGTCAACTTGGGGTAAAACCCAAAAAAAACCAAAACCCAAAATAAACCCAAAAGTTTTTTGGTTTTGTTTGTTTGGTCCAAGCCCATTTTTGTACAAAATTTTTGGTCGTCTTCCAGCTATTTTTGTACAAAACTTTTGGGTGTCTTCCAGTTTTATATATTCAAAATTAGCAAACACACCTAAACACCACAATTTAAAAATGAAATTCTAACCAGAGCATCCTCAACAGAGCGAATCATAAATTTTTGAATGTTATTTTTTTAAGAGCTCAATTGTTCGGACAACCAATATTTTGTATAAGACTCGAATTTAATTTTAATTTATACTTTAGGCAAGTTTTGAAGTGACATGACTTCGAATGTTTGGAAAATTGGACTCTATAAAAAGTTGGAAGGAGGTCAAGAAGCTGAATGCATATTATGCAAAGACAAAAATGAGAAAAAAACCACAATTTCAACCAAAAATTGGGCATCAAGTGGCCTGTTGTTTCATCTGAAGACCAAACATAAGGGCACCAAATTTTCAAACAAAAATGATACAAGGACTAAAAACTCGATTTCGGAATCTAATCGACAAAAAGTGCATAATTTTGTTATTATGCGAAAAAATTATCTTTTTAGAGAGATAGCAGTTGGTCAATTTCTTGATCCGCGACTGAAGGACCGCCAAACCGAGTTCCCTGATTTTTTCAGGCAAAAAGTCTTTTCCTATTATGAGTCAGGCTGCACGCCGATTCCTTTCGCCCCCGTGCACCAGCGTCTTGAGCGAACAAATATTTTCTTCGGCTCGCGATCTTTTTCATTACCGTCGTATGCGGACAGGTCCCAAAAAAGCGGAAAAGATTCTTTTTCTTCAACGTGCACTTCCAATTATCAATTATAAATATTAATATTATTCGTGGCTTTTGTGATGACTGGTCAAAAAACGCAATGAATAAATTTTATTTAAAAAATCGTAAATTTAGCCTTTTTGTTATGTTTTATTAAAAAACTTTTGGGTTTTGTACAAAATTTTGGGTTTAGCCAACCCAAAAAAAACCAAAACCCAAAATAAACCCAAAAGTTTTGACCAAATTTTGTTTGGTCCTAATTGGAGCACAACCCAAAAGAAACCAAAACCCAAAACAAACCCAAAAGTTTTGACCAAATTTTGTTGGGTCCAACTTTCCGGTCTCTAATACATAGTATAGGATATCAGTAGGTAATAACGGTTAATTTAATTTTGGCAATTTTATCAAATCACACAATAAATGAATGTATATCGTGTATTACCGTTTCATGCCAAAAATTAAATTTAGATATTAATGGTTTAGTTATTAAAATGATTATTTTGGAGTTTTAATCTCTTCTAGTTAAATTTTTATTATTTTTATGGTTGCTAATTAAAAGTAACAGCAGGGAAAAATAGCATTATCATCGTCATCCATTAAAGCTTAATTTGTTTTTTTAAACTTATTTAAAATTAAAAGAAGTAGCCAATTCCGTTATCCGCGGCACAGTATTCTCGGCCTCGGCTATGTTGCGCCAAAGTGACTAGCTTCAAGCAGCATTATTTATTTATTTATTTTACACTTTTTAAAATTTCACTTTGGCTCTGCAATCCTAAAAATTGGGGAATTTTTAATTTCTAATGATTCAAACCTATTAAATTGCAAATATATAAGAAAGTTGAAGTGTATTAAAAATATATTGACGCATACAATAACAAAATATTTCAGCAAATTTTGTAAACGAAAAACCCTTAAATTAACCTCAATGATTACATCTTAAATCTATAAAGAATATTTATTCAAATAATGTACACTTGCTTTCTGTTTTAGCCTTAATTGGTTCAATAAAGGCTGGTATTTGACGATAATTCATTTATTTTTTATATTTGATTTTAATTTTAATTATGGTTTATATGGCTATCGATACGTGATGAATGTGGTCTCATCGTTTAAATTGCTAAAAAAAATTCTGCTATTTCAAAATTCTAAGCACTGGTAATTATGTTTAACTTCGATTTTGCGCGGTGGCCTGCTTTTTCAGACTTATAATTAAAATTTGTCGCGTTTATTAAATTAAAATTTAAACGAGTTGCATTATAATTAATTTTATATCATGTATATATTTTTTACCAGTTCAAATTATCAAAATTTTTTATTGTATATTTAAATTTAATACAATTTATAATCATAAATATGCATCAATACACAAATCGAGGCATCAATTCATTACACGTAATTGTTTTCGATGATAACGTCGATGACGACGATAATGATACAGTAAAAGTTCCGATCCCGTATCCTATTCGCGAGGTTGAGAGGGGGTTTGCATTAAAACACAAAAAATATTTATATTGGGTTCAACTTTAGCATTTTATTAATTTTACGCCGACGTAAAAATATTTAATGAAATTTCTTTTTGATGACCTAATTATTAAATCAATTTAAATAAAATATTAATTTTAAAATTCACGCAACATTTTGAATTTAAAGATATTTTAGCACCAATTTTAAAAAATAAACAAATTTTGTCATGTTAATATTATATTTAACAAATTAATTTATTTTTTACCATATCTGGGTTGAATTTAATAGTAACAACAAATGTTTAATCCTTTTACTTTATATAAAATTGATTTTTGTTTAAAGTTTTTGCATTGTTTTTTATTTTTGAGGTTATCATAACTTTATTTTCTTTTTATTTACGTTACATTGTAACAATGCTTAATCTTCCGCTATATTCATGCTCACGAAACTTTTTTTGTGTCAAGTTTGCCAGTTGCCATTTGGAACAATCGGCGGAATTTAGTAGTTTGTTAGCAAATTTCGTTTTCTACTTTCATTTTTTAAAGTTTTTATAATTGAGCCTTATTTTTCAATGCCATTGTCAGACCCTGTTTATTTTTGTTATTTGCGAATCTTTTAAGCAAAATATTTATTAGTTATAATGTCATTTAGTTTGATTTTCTTTGTAGTAGTTAACGAGCATAATGCGTTTTATTTAATTATTGTTTGTTGACACTGCATAAAATGGTTAATGTTATTAATGATGTTTGAACGTAAAAGGATCGTACAAAAAATATTCAATGAAATATTTTTTATAAAAGTATAATATATAAATAACCTGCGAGTTCGTATGGTTGGAAAAATCAAATCAAATTTTATAAAACAAAATGAATCATTTTATCTAATAGCACGGTTATTTGCTTTAAAAAATAGCGATATTGTAAAAAAATGGACAATCTTTAAGAAAATAAAAATGCATCCTAAAAATACTCTATTTAAATTAATAAAACATTTTTAATTTTCAATTTGAAAATATTTAGTCAGCGCAACGCACAAATTACCATACAACTACAGACCTGTAAGAACAAATAATAGTTTGTGTTAAATAAATTATAAAATTATAAAAAAAGTTATCTAATGTTGGAATGATAGTAGTTTTTGAACAAAACTCAATGATATGATTTATTTAAACAATTAAATTTGGTTAAAGTTAACATTGATAAAAAATCAGTGCACATATGATTAATAGGATATGTTAAAATTAATTTGATACTATTGCATCTAAGGCAGAAATTAATTCATTTATCAAATCGTACGGCTCGTACAACATGGAAAAAAGTTTAACCTCAAAACACGAAATTATTAGCCAGTTCAATACTACAAAAATTTTTACAGATTCTTACACATCTGTCATCGGAACCTGTGCTTTTAGTCGGAAGAAGATGCTTAAAATAAAATTTGTTAGAAAATGCTTGGTCGGCTTCCTTGTTCAATTATACATTAAGTGAAATGCGGCATTAAATTTGTAAAAACGTAAAAATTGTAAGTTCTAATAATACTGACAAAATAGTGCAAATAGCTGCAACATTATTGTGTTTGAATAATTCATAAAAATATTAAAAAAAGTTTATTGTACTAATGTAACATATTAATAAAGCAAATAATATGAAATTCATTCTAATTTTAAAAAATATTTAAGACTTTATTATTACTTTTAGCAATTTGTTTATAAGAATATTGATAAAATTGATTATTAAAAAAATATAAATTTACATATAAATATATAAAAATAAATTACATCTATTCAATCCAACCATAGTTAATGAACAATTTTCAAAAAATAATATTCAAAAGATTTGTAAATAACTTCTATTGACTGGTTGGTTAGGCTTTGTTTATTATTTCAATTTTGATTTTAAAAACTAATAAAGGATCCTATTAATTTAATATAATACTGAATTATTGGCTTAAACAAAAAAGATAACTAAAACATATAAAATAGAAACACGAACAAGTAAAAATGCTGTTTATTGTTTATATCCGACCCAATTACCTTTAAAATAAGATAATTATTTTAGATTAGATGTTATTGTCTGACAAATTTAAAATAAGTTATATATCTGTCATTTTGACCCTCTAAATATTATAAGCATAAACAAAAATTATTATTTATTAATCTATTGAACAAGTTGAATCTGTAAAATGTGTAAAAAAGATCAAATTAAAGTGAATGTGCAAATATTACCAAAGATTAACGACAGTAGCAACCACCTATTATAAAATCATTAATAAAATTATTGTTAAAATAAATAAATAAATCGAAAATTAAAAAGTTTCCAAAAGAGACAAAATCGATAGCAAATTTCAATGAACATTAGTTATGGGAATGTCGCCTTCAGATATCTGGGTTTTGCCAAAAAAATCTTTAAAATTAACAAAAAATATTAATGCTTATTAAGTAATATCACGAAAATCAATTGGAAATCAAAATTTCAAATATACAAAGAATATGCATCTGATAAAATTACAAATTCCTAATCATAAACATCATATCCCTACAAGACAAAATTTTAAAGTCAAAATATAAAGCCCAAAAAATAAATAAATTATTGGGGTGATCGGAAAGTTCTGTCTGTTTGGGACTCAATTTTTCTTTTACAATCTAATATTAGCGGTAAATTAAGTTTTGGATAGTGATAACATAGACGGGAGAAGCTTCAGGCAAAATTTGAGGTTAGAAAATTTTTTGCTCAACCAAAATTCTTTAATTTTTGCAGACTTGATAAGCAATGTTTAAGCTTCCAAAAAGCATAAACTGGGCTTGGTCAGTCTCAAAGCCCCCAAGATAGGAGCCCCCGGGCCGCAGCTAATCTTCGACGTTCTGCTCCGCCCACTCGAAATTTGGCAAACCAACGCTGCGTTGTCCGAAGATTCACAACATCATCGCCTAACGACGCACACACATTTCGGGTCGCCTCGCTCGCTCCATGGCCCAATCGAAATTCGTGGAACAAGAGGGATCGGATTTGGGATTTGGAATGTTCCATTGAAAATTTTTTCAAAAATTAATTTGAGGGGAAAAGGACGGAAAATGGCTCTTAACGAATGCAGTAGAGTCTGCTCTTTCATATAGGCCAGAAATCGATCGGCTGCCCTTTGAGGCTGGCGGTGCAAAAAATGATTATTTGTTTTGTAAAAATTTTTAAATTTTATTTCAAATAATAATTTTTTATGTAATTTGTCATTAGAACATTTAAACTTGCATTATCACTAATATTTTAGTCTCAAAAATAACTGTGGTCCATCTTTTTTGATAAATTTTTGATCGGCAGTTTTTTTTTAATTTTAAGATATTTGGTTTATCCAATTATATTTATTAATAATTAGAATTTAGCCGCTCCATTTCGAGTATTAATTGCAATACAATTTTGAATAATAAAGTTTCTTGAATAAATAATTTTATTATGTTTGAGATTTTTAGATTTTAATGCAAATTTATTAACATGGCACAGACAATTAAATAAAATATTTTATATGGGTTTATTCCAATTATAATTATTATGCGATAATTTAGCTGGTTATAGTGAATTTTATTTTATCTTCCTCCTTTTTTTTATTTAAATAAAAATATTTTCCGTTTTGGTAATCGAAAAAAGCACATTTTTGCATTAAGAAATTGTAAAAAGAGATTATAAAAAATTGATTTCTCTTAAAATATTCCTCGGCGGGCAAGCTCATTCTTCGGCCTTACTTGCTCTTTAGGCTTCTTTCTTTGCGTTTTTATGCGTCACAAGCTACACCTTTTAAGTTATTCTACTAATCTACAATTGCCTCCTTGACTCTTTTTTCCATTTGCGTTTTCAATGCCATTTTCATATACAATTTTGTTTTATCAACTATTTTTAATCTCATTTTATTTGTCACACATTATATTTATAAGTAATATCATTTTTATGTTAACATTTTTTTCCCATTTAACCATTTTGTAATTATTGTTATTTTTATTTCTTGGCATGACTATTAATTATTTCAGTTCTGACAAAATACATATAACGCAGCGTTTTTTTAAAAATAATAATAATCCGACAAAAAAATATATATATTTAAAAAAAAGAAGTTAATATTTAAATTTTTTGTTCTATTATTATTATATTTATTTAAACCTTTTTATGTTCTATCATTCTTTTTATATTTCTCTGAAAACAAAATTTTGTTAAATCCATTGCTAAATAGTCAGCATTGGCGGTTCAATTTTTAAAAAATTAAATAATATCTTTCCTTTTTTTCTAATGCAATAAAAAATGTTTGAACCTTATTTATTTTTATTTTTGTGTAATTTATTATCTGTATTTGTTGATTCTTCTTTTGAATATTATTAATATTTTGTTTAATTAAGATTTAATTTATTTCTTTGTTATTTTTCTTCACAAATAAATTTAATTAGATTTTTTTGTAATATTGATTTGTTTTAAACAATTGCTTGTTAAAAACTTAATATTATATAACTAGTTTGCTAACAAATTTTATATAATTGAGGGACAATATATTTGTAGCTGTGTTTAATTTAAATTATCCATGCCTTTTCCCGTTTTTGACCAACTCACAACGCCTGAACTGCAGCCTTCTGTTTAAAATTATTTCTATCATCACCGATACTTGTTTATTTACCTTCTTGTTTTGCGATGTATAATTTTTCTTAAATGAAAATATAATCTATTAGTAACTGTGAAACACTTTTTTTTAATGACATTTTTTTACGTATACTCAAATTCAGTTATTTAATTTGGCTGGGAGCTTGCAATGAAGCCGACGCAATTGTACGAAAGGTGCAAAATGTTTTCTTAAATATAATTTATTTTTTTCTATTACTTTATTTTTTATTCAGGGCTCTCAGTTAATGCGTCCAATCAGAATTACAGTCAAACAAAAGGTCCTGAATTGATTGATCGACAATCGAAAGAAAATGTAAACTCCTCAAAATATGTTGAAACACTTTGGTGTCTCAATGAAAACGACGAAATTTTTTTAAATCTCTTTATTAAAATGATTTAAAGAAATTTTCATGATTTATTTGTAACGTATGAAATTTTGATTGGGCGCAAAAACTTCGATTGTGCGCATAAACTGAAACAGAGCTTTATTTAGTACTTATAAGGAGCAACATATTTAAATTTTATATTAATTTTTAGGTTTGATCTTTAATGTGCCTCTTTAAATATTTAGGTAAGCCATAAGTGTTTTTGAAATATCATTAATTTGTTTTAAAGATAAATACATCAGAGTTTACAAGACTTTATTTAAACATTTGTTTTTTATAATTATTATCTTGTCCCAATCCTTCTTGCTTAAGCTTGTGGACTTTGTCTTGGTGCCAAATCCGTGCATATCTCTAAAGTCCTTTTAAATAATTATCATGGTTTCGAGCAATTCGTTTTAATTATAATAATATCCGTCCATGTTTTTCTGACAAAAGCTTTTTTTGGTTTAGACTAAATAGACCGCATATTAAACTTTTTTTTATTTGAAGCCGCAATGTATTAAATTAATTGGATATACCTATTTTATTTTTTTTAACATTCGGAATTTTTTTATTTAAAGTTCAAATGTTATGCCAGGTCCAACATGAACACAATAGTCTTTCGCCAATTTTAAGTCAATTTAATTGATCCGCATACAAAGCACAACATAACAAAAATAATTTTAAAGGCTTTGCCGGCGCGTGCCACGAACAGTTTTAAATTTTCAATTGAAACATTTTTTAAAAATTTTATTTACTTTTTATCTATATTGCCAATTATTTAATTTAAGGCTAAATTATTTTAGACGCCCATTTGCTGTCAGCTGCCAATTCTTTATGAAATATTTAGTTCAATGGTTTGATTGATTTTAATATTTTTAAAATAAATAAAAATTCATTTTTTAATATATTATCTTTTAGTCTATTTTTATATGATTATGTTTGTTTTGGGTTATTTAGGAAATTTAAGTATGCGTGGCAATTTCCACAGTAATAAAATATGTGTATTCCACAAATGGTAATATCGTTCTTTATGTTTTAGGTTCTTTCAAATTATAATTTAAATTAATTTTTTTTTATGATTATTTAATTAATCTTAGAGAATTTAATTTACTTTGATAGTCGAATTTTAAAATCTTAGATAAAGTGAATTAATTTTTGCTTCTGTTGAAATCAACCGTTGTTTCTGGTAAATTACACAACAATACTCATCCTTCTCACAAATTAACTCACGATTGATTGTATTTCATTTTAAAACGCCATTTTTCTTATTTATTGTTCTTTTAAATTGCATTTTCTTTACAGTCCCACTTTTTATTTATACAATTCCATAATTAACAAATTTTTTTCATTTGTGCTTATTTGTTTTTTTTATGAAGTTAAAGTTAGTTACGCATATCTGAGTTAATTATAATTTTACATTCACCTTTGGGGGACACCACCACAGAAATGGTGTAATTCCCGGGATGGTCCCCTTTGCGCTCATATAAACTGACGCAACCTTAAACGTCAGGAATAGAAAAGTTGTTTCTACCTGTGTTAAAAAATTGGTGTCCAAGTTACATTTAAATTTTGTATGGATTCATGGTTATTGATTTTAATACCATGAATTGATTTACTATGCATTAATTTGTATATAAATTGATTTTAATTTTATTACATTCACTCGTTTAATTGTTTTAATAATTTTTTATTTTTGTAACTAACTCTTTTACAATTTATAATAAAAATTGATCTCTTAAAATTTTTATTTTGTTTGCCGGGAATATAGCGTATTCTTAGTCAATAGCAATTTTACAATTGTGCCAAGCAGTAATCATTTCTAATTAAACGACATATTGTGACGCTAAGAATTTTATTTTTCGAAATTAGGACACAAATGGCTTAAACAAAATGGGTTTTACATAAAGCCGTTATAGTTTCTGTATCGCACCGGTCCCATCTGTCTATAATATACGTAAAAGATTAAAATTCATTTATCTCTGATTTATTTTTGATTAATACCAGGAACACATTTGTTGATTTTTTTAGTGCTGCTAAAAATGTTTAATTATTATTATAAATTACATAAAAATTTGCATTTATTTTTTACAAAATTAATGTTGCATTTAAATATTTTTTTCATCTGTTTATTGCTTTAGTTTTGTTTCGCGAAGCCGGCGTTGGCCAAAGCACAGCATGCACGATGGTTTAAACTCTTGTTGCATCCATCTCCTCCCGAGTTCCGCGGCCGTTGTGTACGTATGTACATGCCTAATTCGCATTCGCGCTATTTAATTTAGATCATTTTATATATGTAGTTTTTGGTCTCTGAGGTGACAAGTGGCCTTCATGAAAACTCTTTTGTAATTGTTTGGTTTAATTCATTAAATAATTAATAGTAAATTAATTGTGGGACCCATTTGTACTATCCACGTTGTGCCGAAGCTGCAATCAGCAACTAAAATTTATCAAAGAGAAGTCAGATGGCTTATCTGGATAAGTAATCGATTAATTAAAAATTCCTTTAATTTATATCTTAATCATCTTTCGTGTATGCTTAAAGCTGATTAAAAATGATGAAATTTAAAATCTATCTAAAGAATTTATAATAAATAAATGATATTAGGGTATTTACATTAAGTAAGATAACCTTTTAAATTTTTTCAATGTTTTATTTTAGATTAAGAAAAATTATGTGTGTTAGAAAATTGTTACGTTTATTAATTCTTCTTTCTTACACATACATAATTTCCTTATTTTTTTATTACACTAGAACTTATTGTATTTTAAGTTTTTTACCCTAACTCGTTAATTTTAACTTATTTGTTGGTTCATTTGTGTTTATAGAGAGAATCTGCTTAACAAAAAATGATATTTTTATTTTGATCCTAATTCAACTCTAACAATGCGAGGAACTGCCCAGGATTTAAGTTTTTTTAATATAACTTAAACGTTGAGATTTAATGAGCATGTTTATTAAATGCAAGTTGCTAGAAATATTATTAAAACTAAATAAACATTTTTTACAATTTTATAAAAGCTATTCTGTTGCACTCAACTCATTTACGGCACAAATATTTCAGCTTATGCAGTTTTATTTGATGGATATATATCAAATTTATATAAAAGCATTTTTTATAGTTATTTATAGTTCTTTTGTGCTATTTATTTATTTTTTAGTTTGAAATTTTCATTATACAATCAAACTCAATATTTATAATTATTTTTAATTCGAAAATGAAATTTTGTTCTGGCCAAATATGATGGCACATCTATACATTAATTTATTTCAATTTCATTTTATAAGCTTTCAGTTAATTGAATATAAAAATAACATCTTTTTAATATTTTAAAGAATTGAAAACAATAAAAAACATTTTTGCGGCACAAAGATTTCTAAGCCTCCGCGTTAATATAGCTTGAAATTGATTATTTTTTATAAATAACGATCACTTCTTATTTAAAAACTTCATTGGAAATTGTTATTATCCAGTGTGTTGTAATCCGTTATATTGCGCGACACTGTCGCTGCCATTAAAATTATTCTAATTTAATTTTTTGAGATCACTGCATGAATTTGTACATTTTTGCCATTAAATTGATTTTATATTTTTGTTAAATTAGATTCTATTTTTATTTTCGAGCATTTGCTTAATTTTCGTTATTTTTAATTTATATCCGTTATTGTAATCTTTTTATTTTTGTTTTTTGTCACTCTTGGGACCATGCCTGTATTTCTGCAATTACTTTTCCGTAAATTTGTTTTTGTTTCAAACATTATTGAATACAAATTGGGTAACTTATCAAAAAATAAAATAAAGATGATTTGAAAAATGAGTTTGTATTGATTGGGTGTGGCGATGACAGATGAATGAGGAAGATGGAATTGAATTCGTCCAATCCCCAGCCCCGTCCCACCTCTGCACCGCCAACGAATCGATGGAATCGTGTTGGCTGGGACATTATTCGTGCGAAAATTAATCAGCTCAATTGTAATGAACAATTCAAGAAGAACTTAATACACTATTGGAATTTAGTTATTAACAATGTCATTAATTAAAGCTTTTTTCATGTTGAAATATCAAGATAATACGAATTGTTATTTACCTATATTGAATAATGAACTCTATGTGTTATCCAACTTTGAGATAAAACAATTTCTTTATTACTTTATGCTTAACATTAATTTCTTAAGGTTGGAGAAATAAAAACAATCGATAAAATCATATTTGTTTTTAAATATTAAAACAAAGTAATGAAAAAAAAAACGAGATTTAAATTTATATACAAAAAGAAATATTATATTTAAGAGCACCAATAATGCTACATTCGCGCATGCTTCGGCAAGATCGTGCCCGCGTACGCGATGCGGCAAACAATGCTGTTTGGACTAAAACCAAAAAACGGATGTTCAACAGCATGCTATGTAAAAATAACAAAAGTAATGAAAAATTAAGATCACAATAAAAAATATAGGAAAAATGAAAACAATAAATAAGTCCAAAATCAGAATGACTTTAATCTGATTAATTCGATGTATTATTATCGTATTAAATAAAACAAAACTCAGAAAAAAATAGACCATAATCAAAAGTGTCACTCCAATATATAACTAAAAATATTATATTATTTAATCTAACAACAATAAATTTTTTAAATGCATTAAAAACTTTTAAAAAGTTTCGTATTGAAAATGAATAACAGCATTAATCGTATTAACTGATAACATGAAATAACTCACATGGTTTGCGAGCCATTTGTTTTTAACTGATCTCCGTTTAAAAATAACACGCGTCTTTATTTACTTGAAGAAATCATTCTTATAAAATAAAAATCTAACCATTATTTGAACAACAGAAAAAAGAGATTGTTAATTAATATGAGAACTCTATAACTATAATAAATCTACTTTATTAAATTAAGTCCACTATTCGACTTTTAATCATTAATAAATTTACGTAAAAGAATTATTAAGAAATTAAAATACTACATAATCAAAAAAGCAAAGCTTTATTTATAAATTGATAAAAAGGTAAATACTTATTCGTAAAAATTAAAGATAAATAAAAATGCAAACAATTTCGCGGTTGGTAAATATAAAAAAAGACCGGACGGAAAAATACGAATAACTGTTGCACTTCCAAAATTTTATTTCCGAATACTCAAAAATATAATAAATTCGATTCTATTAAACATTCAGGAGAAGGGTTGACGTTCTTCAATTAAATAAGACCATTCTAAATAAATAATAGTAATTTGAAATTTATTTAAAATAAATTAAAATTGTTTAAAAATATTACTATAACTAGAAAAGCCAATCGCTAAACCCTTCTCAACTTTTTATAAGTCATTTTTGTGTGCAAGAAATTGCATGCTACGGTGTGATTGGCAAGTAAATTGGCTCTAAATTGAATATACTTATAATTAAAAAAATGTTAATTCAAATGCTAATAAAAAAATCACGGTCTGGAAAGCCAGAGTTCTGCACATGGTCGACACTCATTTGCATGCCATGCCTTAAATTTTCCTAAACAAATCGTGTTTATTAAATTAAATTAAAATAAATTTTCAACAATTACTAAAAACATCGTTAAAACTTAATGCAATAATAATGAAATCATGACTTTTATGAATAAATTTTGTAATTAAGTTATTTAAGTGGAATTAAATAAATTTAAAACATAAAATGTTTAATTAAAAAAATGCATAGATTGTCACACAACGTTTAGTGCTCAGAGCCGAGATCTGCAAAAAAATTGTTTATAGAGAAATAAATAAACTGAAGGCATGGCACGAAAATTCGCTTTATTCAAATACCTATTTTATAAGTTAGCTTATCAATCAACAAAAATAAATACCTAATAATAAAAAACCTTATTAATACAAAGTTTACTTGAAATAAGTTTAAACATTGTCAATAACTAGTTTATAAATAAAAATAAATTATCTCAAATAGTCAAGAAAACGTTTTAATTATGAAGAAGTTGATTAGCCAAGCGGAAGGATAAAATGCGGTTCTAAATATGCTTCTTTATTCTAATTATTAAAAATAAATTATTTTCTTTAAGAAGTTTTTTATACAGTATTGTTTTAATTATTTAAATTATTGAGGAGTATTTAACATTTTAAATTGATAGTTCACTTTTACGCCTCCTTTCCAATAATACTTTAATATGTATATAAATTATATTTGAAACAATTAAAAAAAATATTTTTTTAAAAAAGTGGAATGAGTTTTCATTTTAATTTTAAGAATGTTCGTACATGCCTATTGTATTGGGATTCCTTCGAAAAGTTATTCTTTTTTTGTTTTTTGCTATAAAAATGTATTTTAAACGAATAGACAAATAAATAGCTACCAAATTCACTAATTCAGTAATTATTAAATATTAGAAATCTACCTAAGAATCAAAAAAAATTGACTTTAGATATATTATTGTGGAAAAAAACATCAAATCATATAGTAAACAAAAAGAATGATGATATATATAATAATTTTTCAAATATTGATTAAACCAATATTTAATTTAAATAAAAATAATAAGTCGTAATCTGAAATTACATACATATAAACGGCAGGTATCGGATTTAAATAAGAGCTTTAGAATGATTGGCTAACTAATCTATAAATTAGATTATATAAAAATTACAATTAAATCACTAGACAAATTGTGGATAAAAGCGGTTTATATTTTAAAAAAAAATAAAATTTCACTATAAATTTTGATGAGCATCTTTTGGTGTTATGAAATATAGGGTAATTTGTAAGAATAGGAAGGACAAGTGAACGTCGTTGAATGTCTCTTTTAAAGTCAAAAATATTTTAACATCTATAATTACAAAGTAAAATAAATGAATTTGAAATTGGTAGGGCTAAAATTTTTTAATTTCGAAATAGACGCCTATAATAAGTGATTTAAAATGCAATAAAATCTTATGTCAAAAAAATCATTATCTATATTCAATTTTTAATTAGTAAATATAATTATGTCTTAAAAAAATTAAAGTCTAAATTAAAACTAAATATAGAATCTTAGTAAAACACAAAAACCAAAAATACATTATCAAAACAAAAAGTTGATATAACCAAAATCACAAATAAGTCAGAAAAGAGTGTCCATTTTAAAATAAATTATGATTTACAATGGGATAATATGATATAAAACTGGAAAGTATAATTTAGATTGAAGTCGCGGACAATTTAACAAAGGACATTGGAACAATAGTGCATAAATGATCGAAAACATTAACACACAATTTAAAAATAAATCTGTGTTCAAATTAAATGATTTTTATTGTGGGTTTACGATGAAAAAAGCTCTAATTGGATACTTACATTTAAAAAATTTTATAAATGTTAAAAAATTCAATTATATAATAATTAGAAATAGGCCCCTTATAATTCATGTTTATGTTGTTGACAAACCAACTTACTGCGGCCCCACGGATTTTTAAACAAAAACAATTGAACAAATTTATACCTTTGTATTGACAAAGTCAACAAAATATATACTAAACTTACCCATCCGGATATCAAGATGTCCGTTTCGATGGTGCGATACCTGTAATTAAAAGGGAACTAATCGCGCCATAAAATGCAACCTAAAAACAAAATTTAAAAAAATTTCTGATCAAATAAATAATTGTGAGTTATGTTATGAAATTTTTATAAGTTACAAAATAGAAAAAAATGCATTTTTTTTAGGAGTGATCGATGTCTAGCTATTTTAAAAAATAACGTACATAGATTCATGCAAGATCCGAACAGCATTTATAAACATTATTACAAATAATTACAAAATTCATTAACTTGGTCAAAAAAACGCGGCTTTTGGAAAAAAATATAATTTTAAAATAATATATGGGCAATAAAATAAAAACCCAGAATAAAATAAGTTGTTATAACAAATATATTATTTGAATGATAGTTTACAAATAATTCAAATTCCCAAGCGCTTACTTGGAAAGGAGAAGCTTAATACGAACAAATCATTTTATTAAAAGTCTCCATCTTTATACACTTTGGATTTAAAGATAAACGGAATGTTGCCCGCTTAAGTAGCCTCTCGATACTCGAAATAAATATTATCCGGTCCCGATACATCAATTAAAGCAATATCATTAACATTCATATGTAATTTATAATTTTAGAATTTAAAAAAACTATAGTACAAAATGATTTATAGATTTATATAACATCCATTGAAAACGATACAATAAGCTTTTACATCTTGGCGCTTTAATCTTATATTTAATATATTTTTTGTTAAATTTAATGATTTGTTATGTTTTTTATTTTTCCAAATATTTTTTAGAATAATTACCTATACAACTTTAAGTACAATTTTGTGAAGTGGTCTAATGCGACAAGTAAATAGCGGTTGCCTAATTCTGACGTGCCGATTCGGATGTCTGAATTGTCTGAAAAGAACGCAAATAAATGATTTTTGCTTTATTAATATATAACGTTAGTCCTTTCAAACTATGAAACATGAACTGGAAACACGCGCACCTGCTACTGATTTCGCGGCCAGGTCTTTTTCAACCTATAAAGGAGCAGTGCACTGCACGTTTTTTTGGTCTTAAGTATGATCAAAGACAATTAATATTTGTAAAAAGGCGTTTAGATTATGAAAAAACCGCCTATTTTTCATATCTTTTTATATTTGTTAAGTAGTCCGAATTTTTTTTAAATATAGAATAAGTGCACCACGCTAAGTTAACCTTATAGCGTTTATCCGAAAAACCCAAAAGTTGGCTCGTGTGCGCTCGCTGTAGTATTGTAATTTGTAGATAAAATCTGGCATTATAATTAATTAGATCGCATTTTTGTTATAAATTTATTTTATTGTAAATCTGTCTAATTGTGTAGGATAAGTTATTAATATTTAAAACCCTTTTATATCTTATCGCTTTATCCCAAATGTTAATAAACAATTATAAATTTATTTAAAAATAGCTATTATTAGCATTGAGGAAAATCATTATTTAAATTTTTTAATTGTAAATCGTTTTCACAATTTGGTAGTTTAAGTGTTTTAGGTTAATCTTTTATATAAAAAAAAATCTATTGTAAATTATTTGTAAGATGATATCCGTCGACGATGTATTCCTCGGGCGCTGTTGTATGCTTAAGAACGAAATTGTTTGATCTCAAAATCGAGTTTTTTTTTAATTTTAAAAGGGATGCGCCAGCTAATTCTTGAATTTATTCTCACATTTGAAAAGAATTTTCTTTTTTTCTTTTTATTTCCCAAAAAACTTCCCTATTGCAAAAAACCCCGGGGCATGGACCACCGACGCCCCGAACCCGTCCAATTGAGTCGATGCATCGAATAACAGTTATTGGCCAAACGTGCGGAGAATTAAACACCGAGTGTGCGGTTGGATTGCCGATTCCTGGGAATTCTTCAGCTATCCAAACCAAACCGAAGAACTGAAACAAAAGTTTTTGGTTATGAAAAAATCCCGATGTAACGGTTTGGTCCAGTTGGGAACCACAGCTTTTTTTGTTTATTAAAACATAAATTTGTTTGTAATTTTTAAGATTTTAACGCTTTCTAAATTTGAAGTTGGGTTTAAAAATAAATAGTCTTAATTCAATAGGATTTTGTATTTCAAATAATAAGGGGTTTATTAAATTTATCATATTTTTTCTCATTGAATAGTATTTATATTTATTTGATATATTTCTTGCCCGTCTCACTCCACTGATAATTCTTAAATCAAGAATTCAAAATAAATAAATTTCATAATCATTTAGATTTTCTCAAGTTAAAAAAATAGTATTAATAAACATAAATTATAATGCCAAATCCATTTTATAACGAAATCATATGAACTTTTTTGCTTTACACATTTAGTACATTTTTTATCGTGCGTCTTTATTTATTATGTTTAGTAATCGCCGCATGAAGTTTAGTACTAGAGTACTCCTCCTTATCTCATACCCTTGTTTCGCTGTTCAACAAAATTTGTATTTTTTTGAAAATGCCTACAGCATTTATTTTGTTTTTTAAACTAAATTTTGATGTTTTGACGTGCTGTGAATTTCCCGGCGACCTCGCGGTCCCCTTGATACGCAACCCTAACAAAAACTCTATGGCGCTGCAGATAGACTGTAAAAAAATTATCAGCAAACAATATTAGAATATTTTATTTTAAGAATAACCTAACTTAGAGGGGTATTTTTGAATTATAAATTTTTAATTTTTTTATGTTTTTGTTAAATTACGTCCATTCTGTATAATGAATTAGGTATATAAACACTTTATATTTGAATACTTTCGAATTCGATATATTGTTTTATTATTTTTTAATTATTTTGTGTTAAATAATTTATGTAGCCGCTCCATTTTGTACAGAAGTCTCAAACACTGTTGCTTACACGTCAACCGTGCGTGCAAATTTAAATTGCATAACGATTATTGCGAGAAGGCTCTGTTGTTCCATCAGCCCACCCAAGTAGCAACTGAGGCCTATTCAAGAGAGTTTGTACATTTTCGCAATTAAAGATTAAATAGTCTTTTAATTAATATTAAAAGGTAAAATTATTTTTGTTTAATTTTTTGGAATTTAGTATTTTAGTTTTTGTTAATAAACGATTGCTTTGCATTTGTAACAATTTTGGGAGGCATAGCACTGAAATTTTTTCTGAGTAGGTTTAATTAGTTTTGAGAATCTGAAAAAATAACGAAAATTCCCCCAATCGCTTCAAATGTTTTTCAGGCTAAATAAAGAAAGTGATAACTTAATTCAACCCTTAAACATTTTAAACCCGGTTTTCAAAGAGGTTCAGAAAAATTAAAATAGCAATGAAACCAATTATTTTGAAAGCATTTTCAAAAGCAATTAAATAGATTTATAAATTTTTTTCTGAGAAAAACGCAAAATGCTGTCAAAAAAACGAATAATTGTGTAAAAACAAAAAATGAATAGTGAAAATTGGGCCGATTCTTCGCAAGTTACCTTCACCCCTCGCCCACCCCAATTCTAAAACGTTCGTTCAAAAATTGAATAAATTAGCAAAAAGAGAGTTGTTAATAACGCCGAATGATGGTGGGAGGAGTTGTTTCGAACGTTCGCAGATTTTTTCGTTCATTGATTTTTGGCGATTGAAAAGGTTCATTTCATATAAAACACGGAATATAATCTCCTGTTTACAGATAAATTCATAAATTTCTAACTAATTCAATTGAACATGTAACAAGCAAAAAAAATATATGCTTTAAAATAAAATAATGAAATGCATTTAAATAAGTAAGTTGGTTTTTTATAATATAATTAATTATTAGATTATTGCTGATTTACCTATTAAACATTTTAAACTTATATTAATTATTATGGGAAATGTTAATATTGCAAAAATATGGTTTTGTATTTCGATTGTAAAAGCCAAAAAATATTATCTAAAATTACATGTAATAGTGATAAATTGTATGAAGAAATCCAAATTAATAATCGTAGCTCACTGACGAGGGTTTTGAGCTTATTTCAAATTTCAAATTAAATTTTTAATTATTTTATTTTCTTGATTTGAATATTAGTAGTCTTTTGCAATTTAAATGATACACTTTATTTAAGCTTTCCAAATTTGCAGCAGTTTTTGGCAACCCCGATGTTTTTCATCAACTCAATTGGCAAAATTATAAAAATATTAAAAAATAACAACTTAAAAATCAAAATACGGAATGCTAAAGAAATAAGTAAAATATTTATAAGTGAATTATTCCCAAATTATAAAAATGATACGGAAACGGATACGGATATTCAGGGATTCCCTGTGGTTCGATTTGTCTGAAAATTTGCACAGTGATAAAGTTCCGAGGTTTTAACAACGGAACGGTTTTTTTTCCACAATTTCGGTCTAACAACGGTCGAACGGTCTAACCGCCCAAAAAGAAGAGCCCCTTTTTAGGTACCATGTTGCAGTTGGAGGGGCATAAGTGGTTTAAAGCATGCTTTGGGTGGGTTGGGTTTGGAGAAAGAGACAACTAGACAAAATATGAGTTTGAATGGTATATGATAGTTGGGGGTCGGTCTAACCGTGTTCGACTTCTGCGTGGAACAAAAAGTCAAAAAATGGCTTTAATTTATGTAAATAATTTTTGAAAAATTTGTACATATTAATAAATAGTAACCCACCCTCTATTTGAAACCCCTTCTAATTATAACCCCCCTGGTTTAAAGTAAAAGCCTTTACAACCAAAAAGGAAATATTCATAATTAATAAAAAATTGTTTGAAATAAACATAAATATATAAAAGATGTTGACATAATGAATAATTGAAGTAATTCTTAATCAAGTATTCAAATGCAAGAAAAAATAATTATTTAAAGGATTATAACAACATGAATTGGGGTTTATATTCGCGCTCGTTTTAAAAAAT
Organism: Globodera rostochiensis; assembly: GCA_018350325.1. Taxonomy (NCBI): domain Eukaryota; kingdom Metazoa; phylum Nematoda; class Chromadorea; order Rhabditida; family Heteroderidae; genus Globodera; species Globodera rostochiensis. The sequence goes on from JAEVLN010000032.1 coordinate 223,457, forward strand.
TAATTTAAATTGTCTTATAAAAAAGCATTTACTTAAATATAAACTCATTATTAATTTAAACATATCATTTGTATAAATAATTTTATATAAAATAATAAAAAAATTTAAATTCAATTTATTATAAAAAACAATTAATTAAGCCAGATAAAAACTTTAAAAAATGATTTATAAATTACCAATATGAAAAGGTAAAAAATTTTTTACTTTTTTAAATAAACGACAATTTGCTTGGTGCGCTTCTATTGCAATTAAAGTAGCTGGGAAAGCTGCCGAGGTTACATTTTAAATCAGAAAAAAACTGCAACAAAAACTTGCATCAGAATATAAATATTTTAATAAATCTGTTAAACATTTTCCTTTTAATAACTCCTGCAAAACAGAGCAATCATTGTTTAATTAAAATCACAATATAGTAAAAAAATAAATATAAATATTAATCTATATTTAAATATTTACAAAAAATAATAATAAACAATAATTTTAACGGGAAGGGCAGAGAATCGCTCAAATTTCATTTAATACCTTGCTTGGCAACTATTCAATTTTGACCGATTCCTTTTGGGCTTAACCTAAAAGATATGAAAACATAGATTGAATTAATTTTTTATATTAAGAAATTATATATTTATATAGATGAAAATAAATGAATTTAGGCCATCGAACACATGCAAATCCGGACTAAATAGAAGTAGAGCCGCGCAAAATAAACAACGGTGTCGCGACTGCGAGTAAACTAACTAACTAAAATTTTAAAACGATGAGAAAACTAATAAAGAAAAATAAACGTTAAACACCCTAAAGAATAAAAAACTTTAAATCTAATACTAAAAAACATTAGATTAATTAAATTTAAATGAGTGCGAAAAGGCGGCATAATGATGAATAAGCTAGTGTTGAAATAAATTTTTTTATAAAATACAAAGCAAACAAAAAAACTGTCAGATGAAAAATGATGTTAAAAATTTAATGCTCTCCAATCTACAGCTTTGGAAGAATTAGACAGTGCTTTTACAACCCAGAATTACACCTAATTTTGAAACTAAACCTGTCTAAACATGACCATTATTCGATTATTTTTGGATGATGTCAGTTGGGTCGGAAAAGTAAACAGTCCAAATACAGAAGAAAAAGTATGAATAAACATGCCGATTAAAAAAAAAAGACCATAAATAAATACACTTCTCAAACATTCTTTTTTTGTTTGCATTGATTAAAAAATATTTGAAAATTTATTTTTAATGGGGGGGGGGGGGGAAGAGCATGAGACTAGTGCAACTTCAAAGGCATAAACAAAATACTTCACACGGGTCCGAACCACCAAACTAAAAATTTAAAGTCCAACAGCACTTACCAGTAGGCCATGGTACATTCAAAACGCGAGATCCCGCGCGTAATTCCCGGCCCACACTATTTGAAATTCCCGTTCCCGGCCCGCAATTTTGATTTTACCGGGCTCTTTCTCCAGGCACTGCTTAATAAGAATACAACAATATCCACTTAAAAAATGGTAAAACACTAATGAATAAAAAAAAGCGTATTTATGTTAACAAAGACAAATAAATAATGGTTTAGTTTATAATAAAACGATTAACAACGCGAAGCGACTTTATATAATCAATACATAATGGTTTAAATAATATAAGCATTTGAGAATCTATAAAAAATGCGTTAAATAATTTTAAAAATAAATATTTCTTTTAACGAATAACAAATGCAATTTTTTTATTACTGAAACTTGCGAAAATGAAAACGGGAATATATTAATTTAGCTCCAAAGTATTGAATATGATGAAAACAAAATGAAAAGTTAAAAAAATATAAATTAAAATATATAAACGCGAGGAATAATGGTGATATACAGTTCGGAAACAAAGACTTGGCGACGGATAATCGGCATGGATTTACAAATGAAAACACGATAAAAAATAATTCTATTTTTGCGTAAACGCCTTAACTTAATAAACATATTAATTTAATATTTGCGTTATTTGAAATCTATTTAAAAAAAATTTAACATTTTATCATTATTTTAGAAATTTGTTTATAAGAATATTGAAAAAATTAATTATTAAAAAAGCATTAAATTTTACATATATTTGTAAATGAGAATAATTAGAAATTATTAATTAAATAATTTATTGTATTTTTTCCTAAAGCCATGAATAAAAAAACATAATATTTAAAAAAATGTACGCATATCTAGGATTTACATCCAATTTCATAAAAACAATAGAAATAAGACAAATTTGAAGGTGTTAATGAAAATCAAAATATAGTATATTTCAAGCAACCTTCTATATTTAAAACATAATTGCATATAGTATATTTCAAGCAACCTTCTATATTTAAAACATAATTGCACCAAAATACTGTCCTTTTTAATGAACTGTGTGCCTAATCAGAGAATGAGGAGATTCATGTAAAACTTTAATTTAATTATGTTTATTAAACAAAAACCACATTAATATAATTACACGTAGCCGCAAAGATGACGTCGAGTATTGGCAAATCTGAAATAAAGCAAACAATTTTTATTACCATTAATAGGCCGGACCAGAAGAAAACCAAAGCACTGGAGCGAAGGTGTTTGGACGAGCAGAACGCTCCTTCGAGACAGCGAAATAAAAGTAAAATATTTTACAACAACAGAATTTAAATAAATTCTCAAATTATAATAAATGATTAATTGTCGAATAGAATATAGCCAATGCAGTCATATTCAAAAAACTGGTATTATTTATTTTACAGTTAAAATGTATTAAGCAATCAAAAAGAAATTATGTTTTTAAATATCTACAAATGAAAAATGCTATCACTTCCACTAGGACCTTAACAAACAAAAAATAAATCTTATCTACAAGCGTTCATTGAGTTTATAAAAAATAAAAAATGCAAAAATAAAATTCATTTATTAGTACTTAATAAAATAAAAATTTGCCGATTAATGTTGTAAAAAAATACTTATTTAAACGATATCAATAAAAATCTGAAGAAAATTGCGCAATTAATCGCAGAGTCATGGGTAGGTTCATACTGATTTTAATTTATTGATAAATGAATAAATAAGCAATATTTTAATAAAAGAATGACAAATTAAAATTGAATTAAATAAATATTAATTTGCAATTATCTATAAAAAATATTTCTATTGAGTCACAAACATGAGTTTAACAAAGGATCGTTAAGCTTACGAAGAAAAATTCGCTAAAATAATGGTTTGGTTTTGCGGACATCATCTGCCCATGTACAAAAAACAATTAACAAAGTATAAATTAAAAAAGCAATTAACATTTTTTTGAATTTAAATAATATCAAATAAAGAAAATGAATCTATAAAATCATTAAACCAAACCATTAGATTTTTTAATAATTACAGTAATACAAAGAATATTCAAATCAGTTTTGCCACCAAATCGTCAAAATTTTTCAAAGCCAAAATAAATTAAAATTCTATTAAATTTGTGAATATTAGTTATCGTTTTAGGCGATCGACCGCTTTTTAAGACTCCTATCTCGGGGAATTTCATGCTGATCAGACCCATTTTATGCTTTTTGGTAGCTTCACAATGCTTATCAAGTCTGCAGAAAATAAAGATTTTTGGTTCAGTAAAAAATTTTCTACGGCATTTTGAATCGTATTTCCAAAAATTGTCCATAAAAAGGGTCGTTTTGTCCCAAATTTTTGCCGGAGTAAAGTTTGGAATTTTATAAAAAATTAATGGATGGAGCAATAAACCTCAAAGCGCTCAGCAATTCACCCAAACGAATTCATTTTTATATTAACTGTTTTCACCACACGCAGAAGCATTGCCAAATGCCAAAAATCAAAACGTTTAGAACATAAACTGAAAAAAAAATTTTAAATAGTCTTTCTGCTAAATTCAACGCTAATTTTTTGACTTTATTATAATGCCATTCGACTTGATAATAATTACATAGAAGCCACAAATCAATTTATTTATGATATTTTTAAAAAAAACTTCTTATTGGATAATCTAAAGTGTACATAAATTGTGTTAACTGATTAAAACTACGCAATTTTAAATTTATACTGGCTATTGCACAACTTACAAATAAAAACAAACCGAATTATAAATAATATGAATATAAATAAATGAAAAAGCAGTAAGACAACAAGCTCATACTACAGGAAGTCAAATCCGCATCTTGTCTAATTTATGCCCACATAAATGCAATAGTTGCTACATTTAATCTTTTAAACCATAATATTTTATGGAAAAAATTTAAGTCGGAACTCGAAGCAACGAATAGAAAAAGGCATAAATCAAATAAATTTCAAATTGATCAAAAAGAAACAAAAACAGCATTCACACAAATTTAAAGTTAGCACCAAATTTAAAACTAATATTTATTTTTACCGATAAATTAAAAATTCATATAATAATTCAACTAAACCAAACTTAACGCAACTTCAAACATACGAGGAGGAATCAAAAATAAAACAATCCGTGAATCATAAAAAACTGAAAATGAATACAAAAAATTTTCTGCTAATGTAAGTTGGACAAAAAGCGACAATGCTTTGATAATAAAAAATAATAATTCTCACAATTTTGCGAAATTAAAAAATCAAAATCGTACCATACTGCATTTAAACATCAATAAAGCAATTGACGTGTAGAAAATGTGAGAATATTCTATCTTTTATGTAAACAAACTTTCTAAGAAACATTAAAGTCACTTAATTTAAAAATTAATATCAATTGTTATTAAAATATTATTTATGAGTAAAAAAGCAATAGATGCACTAAAGGTTTAAAAGATTAGTAAGGAAATAGCTGCAATAATACACATCCTTTTTTATAACGAACGATCGTATCAAATAAATTTACACTAAAATTTACAATGTTTTGCGAGGCAATAAAGCAAAAATATTTTTGCCAAATAATGCAAATGGTTATCCAACAAAATGTTTTCACGATGCGTATATACAATTCGCTTTTTGATACGGGATCAGAACAAACAAGCCTGCTATATACTTTCTGAAATGGCCCCTTAAATTTATATTTAATTAATTTATTCATTCAAATGAAATCAAGAATTTATAAAAGTTGAAATTTGTGCTAGTCCCAAATTCGAAAGCACAAGTGTCCTACAACGCGGTAAGCCGCATGAACTCTTAGGACGAGAGGATGATGTGAAGCTTAAGCAGCGGAGGAAATCACAAACAATGGAGTAATAGTGCTGGACTATATAAAAATCAAATTCCGAGTTATATAACATAACACACAAAAAATTAATTAGAAATAATTTGCAAAAAATAAATTTAAAATATAAAACACATAAAATAATATGCGCAGAATTAAAAATATCTTAATGCAAAAGCCCCGTTTTATGTTAATTTTAAGTCTGATTGACTCTTTTTAAAAGATATGACAAATGCAATTTACAAAGATTTTTATTCAATTTAAATTAACATTTTTCTTAAGAAAAATTTTTAAATAGCTCAAAAAATAACATTTTAACCCTTGATAAAAAAAATCATACACTACTGGTATGTGGGTTCTTATTAGAAAAAAAGAATATTTTAAATAGTATTATAAATTCATTGTTATATAAATATGCAATATTTAAAAAAAAGAATTCGGTAAAAAAAAAAAGAAAATTATGATTGTATTTGATCAGTGTAAAATAAGCATATAAGTCAAGCGAAAGCGGCTTACCATTATTGTCGGTCATTCAATCAAAAATGATCAAATCCACAAATAAGCTGTGATAATAATATGAATTCATTTATGATTCATTGACATATAATTAATATATATTTTTTGTGTTTAACGTATGCACAATATTTAACTATTATAAATATTTTGTTTAAATGATTTAGTAATTTAAGAAGTTAAGCGTGTTTTAAAGCATTTACAATATTATCTCAATTTGGTAACACTTTAAAATTTGCCAAATTTATGAAGGAAACAAAAAAGATCAAGCAAATTTTTATACCAATCACAGCGAATGGGCTGCCATTCACGTTGGCCGAAAGCATGCTAAAGGGTCATGTCACCAAAACTTTAATAAAAACCCTTTAAAATGAATAATTTTTATCAACACAAATGGCAAAAACCAATAATTATATTTAATTTGTTACAATTAAACTTGAATCGGTTTTAAAAAGTAGCATTAATATTCTAATTAATGCTCTGATTATTCCATAATAAAAGAAATAAAAAGTACTATTCCAATGAATTTCAACTGCGTGCGCCGCACATTCGAATTAACAAAATTTAAAAAAGTACTTTTCTTTCAAATTTTCTATTTATTTAATTAAAACAAGACATATAAAAAAGGCCGAAACGACAGTCGACCAGTTTTCGAAAATGGTATCTATATAAAATTTAACAGAAAAATGATTTTAAATAGCCTAACAAACATTGTGAAAAATGTCTAAGGGACAAAAAATTTAGAAAAACAATGTAATTGAAAATAATGAGATGCGAATAAAATAAAATAAGTCAATTTGACAAAAAAAATTATAAAGAGTTTTTTCATTATTCAAAAATCGTTAATTTTTAATTGAAAATAAATTAAACAATTTACTAAAAACCAATCTTTAAGTAATTTAAATCAAAGATATATTTTAAATATTTAAAAAACAACAAAAATTTTTAAATAAGAGCAATTTTTAATAAAATAATACTTAATATATCTTTGCTTTTGTTTCTTAAAATGATTAACAAAGTAATGAAGCGTATACCCTCCATTAAAACTTTTATAGTAATTAAAATAAAAACAATACAATCACTCATTCAAAGTACGTTCCAACAAAAAGTATAAAACTTGATTATTGTCTAAAGCTAAATATTACATTAAATCATGCATCAAAGCAAAAAAAAATCTATGAACAAATATAGATTTTAACCATTTTAATGGTTAAAAGAATAAACATAATAAATAATTTGTTAATGTTTGGCCTGTTTGATCCCCATTAAGGGCTGGAACGCACGAACCAGGGCGTGTTTTTGGACTCTGCACCCGCACAGTCCAGGGCATAGAGTGTGGTAACAAAAACTGAAGAAGAGAAGTTCAAATATGAGTGGTGTCAGTATATAATAAAATATTAATCAGGTCTAACGATTAATAACACTACTTTTGAAGCATTGCTACTGTAAGGTGTTGGACAATTGCCTCATTTAATTATTTCATCAATTCCACACAACTTTCCATTGGTCACCGGACTTCCCCATTCAATCAATACACATTTCATCCATCTCACGTCCCCGCCCACTTTTATGCACATCCAAGGTTTCCCCCTTATCATTCATCATCGATGTGGGGATATCATCCAAGCCGAGAGTCGCGGAGGAGTTCGACAGCTCTAAGCGAGAAGCCAAGAGAACAATTCCTTTTGTACATTTCATTGTCGGAGAGACGTCGGAGGAATAAACCATTCAACATCAAATGTCCAATTCGGGGGAAGAACCATCAGATCCAGGGCCCGGATCCTTCCCCTGAACATTCCCCAATTCCATCTGAGTCCTGACGGTGCGTCGACTGGGGAGCACAGCACGCATCCCTCACTCAACTAAGGTTACGTAAATATCTATCTAAAATTTATAAAAATATAGAATAATTGTTAATTTATTCATCAAGATGTAATTAAGCAGTCAGTTACTTGAAAAATGTATGCCCTTAAAAATGAAATTATTGCTAATAAAATTAAAATAATTGGTAAAAAAATGAAACAAATCCCAAATAAATGCAAAAAAAGATATTATAACTCGCATTATAAAATTACTTGTTAAAGATTTTATAATGGTTTACCATTTCATAAGTAATGGGACAAATATGTAAATGCAGTTAAAAATATTATTACGTCATGGCAATTTAGCTAATGAATTAATTGCAAATTTATTAAAAATAAATTATAATAATTATATTGATATAAAAAAAAATTAAAAATAAATAAATAATGTAAATGCTAACTTTAATGGTGATATAATGACAAACCCATTCTTTACTGATAAAAAGGACATGATGATCGTGGGCGCACTTCTCGGCAATCCACATCTAAATAACGACAGCAATTTTCAAAGCAAGCATTGATTTAGACTAAATTGCAAATAAAAAACTAATTTGAAAAAGAAAAAAAGTAATACTTTTTATGCCTCAATACAAACCACAATTGAAGCCTATTTAAAATTTTATAAGTTGATTATCAATTAGAGGTTGTCGATAAGTTCGGGTATTTGGCATAAGCTATTTTATGCTAATTATAAAAGTTATTTAAATTTGCACTTTTTTTGTAATTTGCAATATTTTGAAAATTGAATTTTCTGAACCTGTTTAAAAACCGGGTTTAAAATGTTTAAGAGTTGAATTAAATTAGCAAATTCTTTATTTAGCCTGAAAGCCTCTCCCTATTGACCCTTCTGTGTAGGTTGCCTACAGAACTTTTTGGTGTTCTTTTGAAACACTTTCTCTTTTTAGAACGATAAAAAAAATTGTTTTAGTTTAGTTTTTTGAATATTTTATTTTTTTGAAGAAATAGTGTGCAAAAAAGTGAGAGTCAGAAGACGAGAGTAAGTTGGGCATCAAAGCACCCCATCTAAAATTGTTTTAGTTATTTTTTTGAAGAAATAGTGTGTTAAAAAGAGAGAATCAGACGACGAGAGTAATTTGGGCATCAACGCACCCCATCTGAAAATTGTTTTAGTTTCTTTTTTGAATTTTATATTTTGAAGAAATAGTGTGCTAAAAAGAGAAAGTCAGAAGACGAGAGTAATTTGGGCTTTTTAAGCGCCGTCGGAATAAAATTTTTAAAATCCTTACATCGTTGATGTGGTACTACATATCTATGCTAACTTCTTTGGTGCTTTGTTTTTATTCACCAACCGAGAAAAAATTTAAAATTTATTTAATCTCATTTATACTTTTATTGTAATGTTTTTTTAAAATAATTTAAAACAAAAATCACAACCCATGCGAGCGCACTTATTTTTGATTAAAATAAAATTGTAACTGGACTTTTTATTTTCGCAAATATTAGGACAATGTACCAAGAGTTGTGTAATAGTTCAAAAATTTTATTACTATTTTTTAAATTTTAACCAGATGCCTAAATAGAGATTATAAGCAATATAGTAAGTAAAATCCCATCATTAGGACCCCCGGTTTTCGGTTAGGCCGGTTTTACGACCCCCGGTTTTTGGTTTCGGTTTTTGGGCTTTTGACCCAATTCATTAACAGAATCAAACTCGTTTATATGGCATTATGACAAGTTCATTTAAGCATAAAAATCATTAATTTTTAATATCTTTAAAATGACAACAATTTTAAAATATTTTATTAATATGATATAAAATATTTAAAAAACTAAAGTTATTATGTGAACTGTATCAAAAATTATTTATTTGACCAAGAATAAATTGTTCAATTTTAATTTTGAAAATAAAATCATTTAATTTGAAAAATTATAAATGGCTTAAAATCCAAAGAAAAAACCAATCAAAAATAAAATACACAGCATGGGGGGTCGCACAGCAATATTATGCTGCTTCTAATTATTTATGAAATTTGCGGCGGCGTCCGTATCGAGGCAGTAGTTGAATTTTACTTTTATCTTCCTTGATATATTTAATACATTTAATCTTAAAAATTTAACTTTATCACACCAATCGTAGCTGTCTTTGATTCACAATTTATGATCACTTGCCCTTGATTCACAGTTATTTTTGTAAAATATCATAAATAAATTATAGCATCATCGATAAATGGACTTTTTTCCGCTCCTGCATAAATAATTTGGAATTTTATTAGTAATATTTATAATGTTGTGTTTAAAAATTTTACAAAATGAAAGATTATCCGCTTTGATCACGTGCCCAAGTTTGTGGACTGCTTTGCGAGCTCATTTTGCAGGCATGGGCATAGTAAATTTTCATCTACTCGTTATCTATGTATCTGCTCTTTGCTAGGTACGCTTCCAATTTTTTTTTTTTTAAATTTTATTTTTGGCGAGTATTTATTTCAACATTTTTTTTTCTTAGTAATTGCGCGCTGTATATTACGCGAATTTTATCCTTTTTAATTTCTAATTTTAAATTAATTTAACAAATTTGAGTACGGCCCTTATGCCTTTTGGTTTTGTGCCAGTTTTTTTAATATACCAATCAATATTGGAACTTTTTTACCAATGTTTTGATATTAAAAATTATAAAAAATATTTTTGTTGTTTAAAATTTGTTGAACGGCTCATTTTTGCAGTTCTGTCACTCTATCTACTAATATTTTTAAAAACTGATAATTTAAATCAATGAACCCATTTGTTTTTTGTTGTGCCCCAAATTTATTTTTAATTCATTTTAAAGCATTAGTTTTTCAAATTTATTAAATTCATCTTTAGGACATCGCCCACAATTCCAACTCAATTTTTGCATAAACATTTTTATTTCGTTACTTTTATTCATCTAAATACAAAAAATTTATTATTGAATATTTAAATATGTGAATACCAATGAGCTACAGTATATGCAAGGATGCGTAATTTAGTTCGTAATTATTAATAAATACATTTTGCTTTAAAACTATATACAATCGGATTTTAAAATCTGACTGTCAAAAACTAAAAAATCTATCACATAAAATTCATATTTTCTATTATAAATAACTTGCAAACATTAAAAAAGGCATTAATTATTACAGATGTTAAAGTATTAATAGAAACAAAAATGCATTATAAATTTTGAAATTAGCCTAAAATATTATTCGCTGATCATGATTTTAAAAGTAAAATACTAACCCAAAAATCATAACATAAATAAAATATTGTCATGATAACGTATATAGCAAAAACTTGGCATACTGAATAAAAAAAAATATATAATTTTAAAGGTAAAACAAAAAAATAGTTCATTTAAACCAAAATTCTTAGTTAAAAATAATATAATTGAAAGATATTTAACGTTTTAAAATAATATCTTTAATGTATTGAATTAAAAAGAAATATAAATTTGGCGTTAAAGGTTGCGTTTAGATTTTAGATAAACGTAGACGTTATTTTTGTAAAATATCAATAATAAATTATAGCATCATCGATAAATGAACTTTTCCGCTCCTGTATAAATAATTTGGAATTTTATCAGTAATATTTATAATGTTGTGTTTGCGATCTCGTATCCATTTGCATATGATGCAACAATGTATTCCATAATTCAAATTTTATTGATTTTGCATTTTTCAAGGTTCCCGTTGGATTTTTTGTCCTCTATATAGGGGAAGGTGTGAGATTCTTGGAAGCTAGGGAAACAATCGTAAAGGTATTAAATTCATGACAATTATGTAAAGAATTATTATAATAAAATTAAGAAGTGAAGTGTGAAGATATGTCGCGAGTGCTTCAGTTCTTCATTTTGCTTATGGGTTCGACCATATCCATTTTATTTGTTTTAAAGTTTATTTTTTGATTTTAATTAAACACCTTTACATTAATTCTTTTTAATGTATATCATAAAGCTTCTGGTCTTTGCGGATTGCTGATGTAATAATTTCATTAGTACTTTTTAAATACTTCAACTGGTTTTATATTTTGATTATTTTTTTTAAACAGTATCTTATTTTTTCTTGTTTTTATGGTTATAATTTATAACAAAAATTATTTTCTTCTATTTATTTTTATTTTGTGAGTTTACATTTTTTCTTTTGTATGATATTCTGAAATCTTTTCGACTTTGAACTTGCGGGTGCGATCCGTGCCAACTCTATTAGGTTTTTTTCGATCATCCGTCTTTCCAATTAAAATTTTGAAAAGACAATCCGTCAACATTTAAACCATTAGCAGGCAGAAGGAAAAAGTACAAATGTTTTTCTATCTGATTGAAGACGATAATTATTTATTTTTTGATATAAACAATAATTACCTTATAACTATTTGATTAAAAAGTTACTAGTGGTATTACTAACAAATTAGGCCGATTTAGGATTTTTTAATTTTTGAATAAAGAGTTTATTGTTGCTTTTATTTGCACTTTTATTCTAATAATATATATAAGTATTGTTTTTTGGTTTTCCGGACATTTTTTGCACCATCAAGCAATACTTTGCGTAATCATAGCGTTCTGATCTACAGGACGGCTTCTAAATTTTTTAACATTTCTTCTCTTTCTACATTAAATAATCTTAATTTTTATTATTGTCTCGTAAATTTGGCATATTGATAAATATCATTTATCTACATCTAAAATCCAAATCACTTTGCAAACACAAATGGTTTATTTGCTAGTTTAAAATCGTATTTTTCCAATAATTGTTATTGGCCAGCTTTTTTCAAATAGATAGTGATGTTTTTAGAAAAATATAATCAAGTGTCTCGTTTTTTCTTAATGTATGATCGTTTCGCGAGTCTCTCGTCCATTTTGGTAATGCGCTTAAATTATTTGAAAACATAATGTTTTATTTGGTTTGCTAAAAAATTATCGCCGATATTCATCTCCTCCTTTTTTTAAAATATGAAATTACTTATAAGTAGGGCCGCGATTTATATGGAAATCCATATTTTTTTGCGCACTCGGAACAGCGTATAAAAACATAAATAGTGTTTTTAACTTGGTTGGAGCTTCTAGAGACCATTTTATAATCCATATTTTCCATATTTTTCCATATTTCGCCATTTTTCAAAAAATTCCTTAACAAAAATGTAATAAAAACGAAAAATACACCCCTAAGGATAGACTTTTTAAAAATTTTCAAAAAATACACCCCTAAATTGTCTTTTTCGCGACTAAGAATTATGCCATCAAAAAATGAAAATTTTTAAAATTCTGCTTATTTTCATAAAATTTTTCTGAAATGCCTTTAATTTACATATAAAAATTTTTATTTTTATTTTTACTTCAATTAGGAAAATCTTGCCCTTTTTTTGCTATATTTGAAAATTTTTTATCCATATTTCCTCCATGTTTTGCAATTTTTGTCCATTTATGGTCCATATTTTGCATTTTTCATCCATATTTTATGGCCATATTTCGAGATTTTTTAACCATATAAATCGCGGCCCTACTTATAAGATAAAGATAAATTTTCAAATTCTTGCAACCGTAGTTTCTAAAATATGATGTTAAAATTTAAAAAAATGATGATAACAAGAAAACTTCTATACGACCCATAAATAATTTTTTAAAATTATTATAGCAAAACGATTAAATCTTTGCAAAGTTTCAACTCCGCTTCAAAAACTTGCAATGCTGAGTGTTAAGGCAAATGGTTTAAAAATGTTCCATTTATTTAGGCAGCACCTCAAAAAACACCAGCATCATGCGTTACAAAGATTTCTACTTTAAAAATATCTAAACTATAAAAAAATATCAAACATTAAATGTTAAAAATATATAAAACTTACAGAATTGTTTAAGCGCATAGCAATACGACATTAAGATATATTTCAAATTTTAAATAAAAACAACAAAAGGGCTGCTGGGTGTATGTTGTTATAAATTTTTATTAGCAATGAAATTGAACCTTAAACTAAAATGTGTAATGAAAAATGTCCGAAATAATAAATAAGGTTGCATCTAAAGAAAAGTTTAATAAAACAAACTTAAGATATTACGCAATATTAGGTAAAATATTATTATATCTTATGAATGCTAACACTACAAAATTGAATATATATTTAATGAGAGCCTCTCTAAAGGCACAGTACGACCAAAAGACCTCGCCCGTACTTGCTTGATGTACATCATGGGGTTTTTCCTACTTAAAAATTTCCATAATAAATATAAATACGATAACCTGAAAAATCTTTATGCCTTTTAAATATTTATCATAAATAAACCCAAATCAAATATGTTTTTGCGAATAATTATATCAAACAAATTAATTGAGAATTAGCAAAAAGTATGACGACATCCGTGTGCTTTCTGAATGTCATTAAACAATGTTTGGGTAAATAAAAAAATATATTTAAAATATTGGATACATTCAAAATTACTTGATTTTTAACCATTCGATAATTTTAAAAAAATAGATACAAAACCACACAGAAAACACCAAATGTTAACGTTTTAATGGGTTGATCTGACAGCCGCGACCTACACATTGGTGTTTGACTGTATCGGCGCTATGCTTAACTTATGTTAGTTACGGGGTTGCTATATCCAAAATCAAAAAACGTGGAAATATTAAGCCTTTAATTTAATGGAAATTGTTTCAATCATTATCTATCATATTCTCACCACTTTTCACCATCTTGAGCAAATTTGGTTTAGAATGAAAGTAATAATTACCTATGGGCTTGGGGACAAGTCAAATCGGAGTCGAACTTGAAATTTTTCGGGGTAGGGGGGCAGTTGGGGGAAAAAGTCGATTTTTAGGGTTGCATTTTTCGTTTTTACTGCATTATTTAAAATAAAATGCAACAAAATTTTATGCTTTTAAAGCACTAAGAAATAAAAAAAAAATAATATTTTATTTATTACCGTTTTAGCACTAATTAGAATCTAAGAAATGAAAAAATAATTTGTTCATTTACAATCAGCTTGTAAAAATATGAATAAAATTATTGCTTCTAGAATTAAAAAGTGTGATGCTTTTAAATTATATCATTCTTAACTCCATAAATTATGATCAAACTACCCTTATTAATAGATATTTAAGTAAAATATATTTTTTGAAGTTTTGAACAGCGTATAGTTCGAGCAATTCATCGACTCAAATTTAATAATTTGCGGCAAGACATGAAAGCAAAAAAAGTAAATTAAATAAATAATTATAAAGAAAATTAAACAAAATTCATAACAGCAAATCGTAAAACGAATCTTATAAAGTATATATGTGTACATTTGCAAGATGCGTTTATCTATAATCAATGAATATAAGTACAAAAAATATCGAAAAGAAGAAATAATAAAGTCAAAAAGTCAGAAAAATCAACTTCATTAAAGTCAAAATTTAATAACAAAGACAAAATATAAACTTGAGTCATATCGAAATAATAAACATTAAAGTCGAACTCATTGAGTAAAGAATATATTTAAATTATATAAATATTGGTAAATTTACACCAATATCATTAGTTTAATA
This sequence comes from Globodera rostochiensis, assembly GCA_018350325.1. Taxonomy (NCBI): domain Eukaryota; kingdom Metazoa; phylum Nematoda; class Chromadorea; order Rhabditida; family Heteroderidae; genus Globodera; species Globodera rostochiensis. Next base: position 238,493 of record JAEVLN010000032.1, read on the forward strand.
ATATTGAATTATTATTAGAACTTTTTGCACTTAAACGATAACAGGAATACTATCTGACAAACAAGAAAACATAACCTCTACCCTACTAAATAATTTTCTTATAAATAATATGAAGTCAAGACGCAAGCCCATAATTATGGCTGAAAAACGAGGGGAGAAAAATGTCAATTTTTTATTGTTATTTACGCATATTTATTTGAACTAATTAATTACAAATTAAAAATGACCTATCACAAGTCCATTAAAAAGATTTAATATTATTTTTTTTCTATATTCCACGAAATATTATATATTTAAAAGATTAAATTTAGCAATTATTGCATTTATTTAAAAACTGAGTAAAACAAAAATTAATGTAAAACATTAATCTAATGATTATTATAATGCACAAAGAAATGCCAAACATTCTAATTTCCTAAATTAAATCAGACAGTGTTTTGTCTCACCTCCAACGAGCTGAATATTTGAAGAATAGTTCAATTCAAGCTATTGTAAATTTAAAAACCCGGATATAAAAAGTCTACTAATAATGACTCACAGAGACGGTATTGGACGATGAGACTCACAAGTAGAGTCCGGACCCAAAACCCAAAACCAAAAAATTTTTGGGTTGTTTTGTACAAAAAATTGGACCAAAAGTTTTTTGGTTTTGGGTTTTGGGTCAACTTGGGGTAAAACCCAAAAAAAAACCAAAACCCAAAAGAAACCCAAAAGTTTTTTGGTTTTGTTTGTTTGGTCCAAGCCCATTTTTGTACAAAATTTTTGGTCGTCTTCCAGTTGAATTTACAGCCCTAAAAATGGCATCATCGAATGATTTGTCAATCTTTTACCATGGTTTAGTGGTTTGTTTCTTCGGTGACTCTTACGTTATGTGTTGGGTTCGAGTCCGCTTGAGTGCAAGCAGTTTGTTTTTCATTACTCACATGCGCTTCCTCTCATTTACTTTTTTCCCAGTTGGTCCTGGTCCCGGCGGGACCAAAAAACCGGCACCGGGACTTTTCATTTTTCAAAAATCCCGTCCCGATCGGGACCGGGACCTGAAAACCCCCAAAAAATTCATCATTCTGAATTTCTGCTTCAAATTTCTTAACAAAGATTGCCAATTTTGTAAAAATTGCCGGACATCTTTCATTCCTAAAAAGAAAAAGCTTAATTACCGTTTTGAAAATTGGCCAAGTTTTTGGGGTTTGTTATATATGGGGTGGGGGGACGGTTTGTAGTTGGCGTGATTGACGTGACACTGGTCAGAAAAAGCGTTGAATAAAATTTTATTAAAAAAATCGTAAATTTAGGCTTTTTGTTATGTTTTATTAAAAAAATTTTGGGTTTTGTACAAAATTTGGGTTTAGCAAACCCAAAAAAAACCAAAACCCAAAAGAAACCCAAAAGTTTTGACCAAATTTTGTTTTGGTCCTAATTGGAGCACAACCCAAAAGAAACCAAAACCCAAAACAAACCCAAAAGTTTTGACCAAATTTTGTTTGGGTCCAACTTTCTGGTCTCTACTCGCAAGCGGAACTGGGCAAATTTTCTAATTATAAATCTAGATTTCTACAAAATTAGCACAAAATTTCTTGCCAAAAAATAAAATTTTCGATTGTCAATGGCCAAATGTTGGTTAAAGGATGAATAAATATATTTTTATAAAAATGCAAATTTTTTTATTTATGTTGGGTCCTTGCTTTGAGACCAACAAACAATTCAACTAAAATGTTTATTGTCGGAAGATAAATATAAATAATCAATTGGGTCTGCACGGAGCACGTAATTGGAATAATCACAAAATAACAATATGTGAACGATATGACCTCCACCAAAGAGGGGAGGATAAAAATGGACAGAAAAGGTTTCTGATTCTCCTATTAAAGATCAGACTTTAAAACTTTTTATTTCTTACAATTTGTTACATCTATTAATTCAATGATTGTATAACAAAAAAGATTAATTTGCAACAAAAAAAAATTGTTAAAATTATATTAAATATTTAATTTTAAACCTTAAAAATCTTCAAATCAACTAATTATTAACATTTATAAAAACTCACTAAATAATATAAATACTTATAGAACAATTATTTAAATTAATTAGGTAATAAGTAAATAAGTTTATATTTATAAAAATAAATTTTTTTTATGAAAAAAAACAAATAACGCCACAGATGATTTTTTGTCAGCTCTGAGAGAGTGTACCCGAGACACTCTGGTATTAAAATGTAGAGCTAAACTAAAATTATCAACAATAAATTTTAAATAAAATAAACATAAACGCATATAAACAATTAATCTAACATTATGCTTGTTTTTTTTAATAAAAAATCAAAGTGTAAGGAGCAAATATTATTTTATGGCCTCACTCGATAAAACGCAAAATTATACCGCCTATGTTTTTCTTCTTTTAACATTAAAATATTTTACAATAATAATAGCCTCTCACAGGTTGCTAAATAAAAATTTAAATAAAAATAAATCCTAAAAGGAATATATAACACATTTACCGAATAGATTGAATCATAAAATAGAATGTGAAACATTAAATGAGAAAATACATGAATCCGCCTAAACAAAACTAAATAAAATTAAAATAAAAAATTGTATTATTAATCAAAAATAAATACGATCAATAAAACACACCCCCCTAAAGAATGATATTTTTTAATTTATAACATTGTAAAAGAATTTTTATATTATTGTAAACATCATTGATAATATATGAATTTCATTTTTCCCCATACTTTCAATTATGAGAATTGCAGCTTTATTAATCTTTGGCATTTTTCCACAGATTTGCCATGTTGACGGCTGTTGTATATAGAATTTATCGTCATTTAAGATTTTTAAAGATGCGTGCGAAATCCAAGAAAAAAAGATAAATTTCTCGAATATGAAAAAATTTAAATAAATAAAAAAGATAAATACATCAACGGGCTCAAGCGATTGGCTTTGTTTGGGACGTTTTGCTGGCTTGACAAAAATCTGTGCCTTGCCGCAAAAGTCAAAAATTTATTGAAATATTTTAGACATCAAATAAAAAATGTTAAATATTAAAAATATGTACATAATGAAAAAATAACACTTAATTGCTGGCAATCAATAAATATAAGAAACAACGAAACGAACCATCAACGGGTTTAACACAAATTGTATAAATATAACAAAGTTAGCATCAATACAATAAAAGTAACAATGTGTGATGACAGTTAGAAATGATGTGTACGATTGCAGGCTGCGGGAAAATAAATGTAAAATAAAATAATTCTAAAAATACAAAGAAATAATAACTAATTTTGGTAAATTTATTTTAAAAATTGGATATGCAGCAAATGTTCACAATAATTTGCATAGGAATTAAAGAATTAAGACTTAATTTTAGTGAAATACATTTATAACCGACAAAACATTGGATGGGACACCAGAATTAATATATCAAATATTTGACATATAAATTAATCATAAGCTATTTATAATTTCTTTTAATAAAATAACCAATTAATTAACATAAAAATAATAAGAATTAATTTTGCTAACCAAAATATTTGTTTCCTTGAAATAATCAACAACGCCCACCGACCAACCCCCGCATACTGCTGCTGGTATGAACAATGCCGACGACTTTTTTGTTGATAAAAATGAAATAATAACAGAATTTTAACTATATTAATTTTAAAAGCAAAAATAGAGTTTACAAAAGAATATATATTTACACGATTTATTGATAAAGTATATAAAAAATGGTTTCAATAACATTAAAGAAAAATATGAAAAATAAATATAAACCACAATTGTGAATTTGTTCAAGCAAAATATATCAATAATTTGCTGTCATATTTATATAAGATTAAATTTTTGTCATTCTATTATGATCTTTTCCAGCAAAAATGCCGAAATATGTGCCAACTGAATTGGTTCAAATTGTTGCCTTTGTTAAATTTCACCAAAAATAGACACCGTGTGTCACGAAATTTTGACTTTGGATTGCCTAAGTGGATGACTAAATGGCTAATAAACCACACAAAATAATAAAAAATGCCAATCATCCTTCACAAATTTACATTGACAGTAAAAAATTAAAAAAAGTAATGTGAAAATATAAATTACAGATCGAAAAATGCTATGCAGCGATTCTTGAAGCTTTTTTGTTGCGATTCGCTGAGCAGAATTCCAAGAAGTTTGTTGCATGTTGCATGATGCAGAGAATATAATCAAAAAATAAAATCTTTTATGCATAGTTAAATTAAATATATTTAAAATTAAAGCATAATATTTTAACATTATTACATATTCTAATTTGTACATGCAAAAACTAATTAAATCTTTTTAGATTATGAAAAAGGAAAATTGCTTATTAAAAAAATAAGTATTATACCATATTTCTCTTCGATATATGACCCTCTATATGAGTAATCGAAAATTGTTTGGCATTAAACATTAAATTTAACAAATCTAAAAACTGCAAAGCTAATATCAAATCATCAAGTCAACATTATTTATGGTGTATTTTCCCTTTTTAATTTTCCATATTTACTTGGTCTCATATTTTATACATTTCGTTTGATTTAAAGGTATGTATTGGGGTGTTGTATAAGTTCTGACACCTTCTGTCACCCCTTGCGAATTATACATTTTTAAATTCAACAAAATATTATCAAGATTTGAAATATCCACCACTATCATCTATAAAATGTTGCCTTTTTTCTGGATATATTTTTGTCCCTTGTCTTTTGAATGGAGCTGAGCTATGAGCTAAAAAGCGACCATGCCCATAATGGGCATTCGCGCACTACTTTTCCACGAATTTTCGTTTGACCAAAAACCAAACCAGGCTCTGCTAAACCTTAGTGAATCGAAGGGCCCGGGAGTTGTCTCGCCCCGCACGGTAAAGCAAAGGTGGGCAAAATTCCGTTATGGCCATGAGAACCTCAAAGATCACCTGCGGCCCGGGAGGCCGCTGCCCGCTTTTAAGGACTCCTATCTCGGGGAATTTTAGGCTGATCAGGCCCAGTTTTATTTTTTTGGGAGCTTAAACATTCCTTACCAAGCCTGCAAAAATTAAAGATTTTTCGTTCAGCAAAAAATTTGTATTGCCAAAAATTGTCCCTAAAAAGGGCCATTTTTGCTCCAAAATTTCTGCTGGAGCAAAGTTTGGAGTTTCATAAAAAATTAAGGAGTGGAGCAATAAACCTCAAATTTTGCATGAAGCTTCTCCCATCTATGTTCTCACTATCCAAAACTTCAAATTACGATAATCTTATACTGTAAAAGAAAAATAGAGTCTCAAACAGAGTAGGTCCAAAAAACAAAATTTGGTTTTTGGCTCATAGCTCAGCTCCATTCAAAAGACAAGGGACAAAAATATATCCAGAAAAAAGGCAACATTTTATAGATCATAGGGGTGCATATTTCAAATCTTGATAATATTTTGTTGAATTTAAAATGTATAATTATCAAGGGGTGACAGAAGGTGTCAGAACTTATACAACACCCCAATTAAATACCTTAGTTAAACCAATTTCTTGGAAAATGTTTTCCATCTTGTTATAGTTTGTTAATAAAAGTTCTACATAAATATTAATTTTTTTGAATTTGTAAAAATAAAAAGAACATAATCCGTTATAGAAATGATACTTTATCATAGTTTAAATTATAAGACTTACTTTCATGTTTTTTCGGTGGTTGTATAAATTTTTAACGAATAATTTATGAAATTTTAGTAGGCATAAAGCAAAAAATGAATTTTGGTTTAGTTTGTCATGTTTTTGTCTCTTTATTACTTAAAATCATTGGTTTCATTTTATTTTTCAAATTAATTTCGTAACATTTGGAGTTATTTTTTTAAGAAATTAAATGAATAATGTCTTAATTTATTGTAGATTTGGCCGCTGAATACACGACTGATTAAATATTTGTTTAAATATATATAACCATTGGTTATTTTATTAAGTAATCATTATTAAACAAGGAATGTTATTATTCTACTATTGCGCTTTTGAGCAGTTTAATATTATAACGCTGTTGCGTCACTTTAAAATTATTTAATTTTGTTACGACAATTTTTGATATTGATTTGCGTTTGGATGAAGTTCTTATTGGCTGCGGGATTTGACAATTAACTCTATTTTTTAAAATTGGATTGGAGTGTTTTTTATTTTTGAAATAAGTAAGCTATTATTTTTAAATTTCTCCTTTGATAATATTTAAGTTCATAAAACACTTAAATTTTTAATAGTTAATTTTTCATTACAACTAGAATTACATTAATAATGAAAAAGATCAATGACTTTGAATTTATCCAAATGTGATTTTCAATTATGTGCACTCCGTGCTTATAAAAAACTCATTATCGTCAAAAATTATTTAAAAATAAAAAGTTTGAATTAAAAGCAATGTTAAATAAATAGTCAAAACATAACAACAATAAAAACAGTATTTTCTAATTTGCAAGCATATTGTTTCGGCTTTGACACATTTAAAAAATATTTTTAACAAAACAATTTGCATTGGCAAAGAATATTATCTACGCCGCCTACGAACCCCACGGAGAAGAACTCCTGTCGGTGGACGCGATAACCAAATTAAGAGTTAATAACAATAATAACCAAAATATTTATCCATTAATAAAATATTATAAATTTAGTGTTTATAAAAACTTTACTATAAATATAGTTGAAACAGTAAAATTATTAATAATAATTAATTTTAAAAGATAATAACTTACCAATTTAACATGTATTTAATTGCTACTTTAAATTAATTATAATCATATAGTAAAGCTACAAATAAATAAATTATTTATTCAGAAAATTCACTTAATCGACAAACATAAGCAGGTTTTTGAATAAATGAAATAAAAAAATTAAAATAAAAGAACAGAAAGATTGATTTATTTATTACACGAATGATGCGGTGCGGTGAATGTGAACAAACCGAATGACTCAGAACAGTCAGCAGCGTGAGGCATGAAAGAAAATTCTGCAGTTTATTATGTATTAACTTTAACAAACAAAATAACTAACTAAATATATGTAACCTACAGCGCGAGTATGCATTTGATAAAGTTATTTTCTAAAAACCCAATATAAACGATTGAAATAAAACGCAAAACGTGTCAAATATCTGAATAATCAACTTAATACTTTAATAATGATGAAACCAACAAATTAGTTAAATAAACAATATAATTAAAAAAGAATTCCTTTACATTTTATTATAGCAATTAAAAATATTAATTTTAATATATTTCAAACATAGTTATACTACAGCCGTCGTTAAGAGATCCAAAATTTGGAATTATATATGCAAGCGACTTCGGTGAAGAATATTATTTTACCTAAAAATATGTTTTGATACAGTGACTTCTGGATCACAGAAAACTATACTTTTTGCCCTTTTCGATTTATTATTTACAAATTTAAAAGCTTGAAATATTATTATCTTTTTAATATTTAAAATTATAATTCAATTTCCTTTTAATCAAAAACTTTGTTAAAAAAAGATTGATTTATTTTTAGATTTATGTTTTAATTTTAATTAATCAAATAATATTTTATTTTTGAAATTCAGCTCTATTTTAGTCTGCCAATTGTGAGTTTCCAAATTTTTTGGTAAAATGATGTGCCAGTAATATGTTTATTTATAAGAATTAATCTTTTACTACTTTATTTTGTTTTACTAATAATATACAAAATAGCATTATGGCAATCATTTGAACAAATACCGTATTTATTATTTATATTATGGTTGTATTAATAAAATATTTTTATGTCAATTGGTTTATTCACGCTAAATGAATGCACTTTACTTTCTTTGCCTCTTATTGTTTCAATTCGCATGTACATCGAACTTTTGCTATCTCCTCTGCTCGTCGGAACAATATCGCTATTATCATAGGAAATTTGTAAATGATATAAACCAATATATTTTTATTGTAATTATTTTTAATTATATTTTTTATTCTATCGCAAGTCTTAATGTTTACAATTTTATTTAAAGAAAATTTCACTTTTTCATTCTTTGACGATGACCAAGTATGTGTTTATTTGTTACTTTAATATTAGAAGCAAAAAGGCGTCTGTGATATCGTTGTCGAAACTCGAAATTTTGTCAAAAAACTCTTAATTTACTGACATGGCCCGATATTAAGACCCATTTTCGCAACCTTGGCCAATGACCTCAAAGATAATGAACTTTCTCAAGTTGTGCGGTTTATGTTTAGGTATATTTAAAATCAGTGGATTCAGATCATTATTTCAATGTTATTTTCCAATTTGTAACTCTGTATATTTAGAGTGTGCGCCCCAGTTTGCGGGTCCATAAAGTTTAATCGATGGTTCACAAGCACAAAAATTATAAAAGGCTGTAAACGGTGTTAGTATAGTTTCTGAATAATTTTTTATAAAATGTAACTAATCACAGAATGTTTGCAAAAAAAATTTGATCTATTTATAATTTCTTTTTGAAATAATGTCGAATTTATTTTGTTAGCTCCGCCCTTCAGTGGGCTGTTGAGAATATTTTATTTATTATTTTTATATCCTCCACATCCAGCAAGCTTCTGAAATTTTTTATAATATATCTTGGTTTAAAGAATTATTTACAGTAGTATAATTTGTAGAAAATATCTTTTAAGAATAAGTTGGAAATTTTTTCCAACTTTTCCTCATTTTTATATTTTTAATATTTCCACACTCCATCCTTACTCTCATGAACACACATATATCTTGACTTTTTTAGTTTAATAGTGATTTTGAGTATTGAATTTTTGAAGCTTAGGTTATAAAATAAATCAATATGCAAATTGACAAAGGAAGTGTTCTGTAGTCCAGCATTTGCAATTGACTCCAATCGATTTACTTTTATTTAATTATAAAGTTTTTCAAATGGTTATTCAATTTAGATATTCAAAATAATCCATCATGACTGATTTTATTTGTTTTTAACTTATAATGTAATTTTTTTAAAATTTATTAGCATTAGCTAATTTTTCTTGCCACTGAGTTCGATGCGTTTTATTTACCGAGCAATGATCACATCACAATTATTGTCTACGTGGCATCATATTTTAATTATGTTTTCACTCTTCATTTTTTTTTATGAAATGCCCTTTAATTAAATTTTACGAAATTTTTACTGCTCTTCCTCCGAGAGGCTTTATATATTTGACTTGTATTCCAAACTTTTTAATCAAAATACAATTTTTATTTTGAATTTTATGATTTTTCATATTTCTGCAAATGCTCCAGATTAACACGACACATGGACATGAATACTTTTGGCAATTGCCATTCTTCTCAAATCAGTTTTAGTTTTTTGCGGAAAAAAATTAAATGATTTGTTAAATCCTTAAAACCCTGCATTAAATAAATGTTCTATATATTAAAAGTAGGTGGAATCTGCCAACCCCAAAATACGCGGTTGTAAAATGTATTAATAATTGCTACTTGTCTTCAGAAACATTTGAACATAATTTTGAATAATGCAATCAATGCATTAAAGATACCAAATATTTTTAACATAATTCAAAATTTACATATTTATCATAATAATGAAACAAAAATGTATCTTCAAGATGGATATGATAAACAACAATTAGGTAATACGCGTGTGCCTAATTGTTAACACAATCAGAGGAACGGTGCATATCAAACACCGCAAAGCCTTCTCGCAAAAGAGTAATTCAACAAAAAAAATCAAATTTATTCAAAAAAATATATAATAAATAATCAACGAACAAAATGTTTATACCTGATTTATAAAACGAAAAAAGTCTAGACCAAGTTAATTGTAATACAATTCTTTTAGTTAATAAACATTGCGATCTAACCAATAAATACATCGATAAACAGTTAAATAAATTTATACGTAAACTACTTTTATATCGAGAAGCTAAATCAATTTTTTATGTAAAAAAATATAACACAAAAATTACTATTCAGCAAGACAAATTTCCATGCAATTCTATAAAAAACCCAAAAAAAAACGCGTGCGAGTATTGTGTGAAATTAAGGATTATCAAAACCAATAAATACATCGATTAAACAGTTAAATAAATTTTATATGTAAAGTAATTTTATATCGAGAAGCTAAATCAATTTTGTAACAAAAAATTATTACACGATACTCAGTAAGACAGATTCCATTCAATTCGATAAAAATTATAAAACGGATGAAAGGTTTTGCATTCGAAATGAAAAAATTTTTATAAAGTTATATACAATAAATATAAACTATAGCTGCCATCCCAAGATAAAGGGCAACTTATTAACAAACTAAAGAAATGCGGGAAAAACTATTAAAAATGTTTTACATTTCATATAACGTGGAGAAGGCATAAAAGTTAGATTTAGTGGAACTACCATAAATGATATTAATAAAGAATATCAAATTGAAAAGAGAAAATATTAAAGAATGATACTATTTATAATACAATGTGCCTTTCAAAAAATTAGAAAATAGAAAATAAAGCTCTCATCAGGACGCACACAAACCAGTACTAATAAACGACTTGCTAGAACAATTAGCGTAAAAAATAAAATTCCGTCCACCGTGTGTGGACAGCATGCGCCATTGCAGAATGGCCTATGGGATCGAATTGTTTGCTTGCTTGCTACTTGCTGCATTGAAGGAACATTCCCCACCGAACAAAATCAAAACAAACATTTTTGCATAATAAACAATTAATTTTAAAGGTTAAAGGAATTTTGCTCAAAAATTAAATATTGATAAATGCTATAAACAGTCGCAAATCTTAAAAATTTTACAATTCATAAAATCAAATTAAACGAATAAACAAGACGTATTAAAATTTACATATTTATCATTATAATTAAACTTAAATTATCTTCAAGATGGATATGATTAACATATAATTAATAAGATTTTTTAATTCGATAATATTTAAAAACTTTAATGGCATTAAAATTTCTAATAAAACGCAAAAAAAATAAAAAAACAATTCAAAAAATGACTTTAATAATTCTAATTGGTTCAAAAAACATTAGAATTCGCGATAAAAACTTAGTGAACGGATTCGTTTCCCAAGTATTTCTTGGCTAATTAAATTTGAAATTTATAGTTACGTGAATGCTGCTAAATAAGGTCGGTAGCGACAAATACTAAACACATACTATTTATTCAAAATCGACAAGTATAAAACTATGTTTAACAAAATTAAAGATAAAATTAATATTTAAATTTTAAATGTTTATATAATAATTTTCATCGAAGAACTTGGTAAGCGACTCTATTTTGGCTTCGTGAGGTGTTCTCCCTTCTCACAATCGACCTGCGGTACAATTAAAAACTTTTGTGAAGATATTAACTATTCGTAGACGTTATTAAATTTTAAGTACATTAATAAATTAACAATAATACACAAAGAAAAATCGCATCATAATTTTGTATCCCTTTGCTAATATAAAAATAATAAATGTTTCAAATTGATTCCGTATCTTAAGAAACATTTAAGGATTATTTTAAAACAATTTTTACAAAGTTAATAAAAAATCGGTAGACGCAGCACTTGCAACGACTGTCTCATGGGAGTTGACCAACCAACTTAAAAGAAAATAAAAATGAATAAAATTATACTATAAAACAATTTACCACAATAAAAAAATTTAATCGCGTTTAACTGTGCTTTGACGACAATCATATTTAACAGGATTCTGAAAAAAATATTGGTACAATACTTTACTTAAACAATAACTTTTACTAAGAAAAAAGTAAAACAAATTGTGATTATGTAATTATGAACCTAAATAAAGAATAATTAAGCATTAAAATCAATAATAACACAAAATTAATTATAAATTCCAAAATAAGTAACAAATAAATACAATAAATTTAAACACAAAAAATATGATAAAAATTTAATCAAATGAATCTTATGTTAATATGGTGGTGCGATTGACGGTCAAAAATCAGCATACATCAAGGTTTTAAAAATCCATAGGTTTCTCTAAACATATATATAATACTTTTGAATTTTTTTATATATATTGTTATCATTAATTAATAATGAATACAAGCAGCATATGGCGTCAAAACCGAGCGGGTACCGAGCGGCCTTTGATCATGCCGCCACCAAACCTAAGCCTATTGGAGGGGGTCTGCCCTTTGATCATGCCGCCACCAAACCTAAACCTATGGGAGGGGTCCAACCCGTTGACCTTACCACCACCAAACCCAAACCTATTGGAGGGGTCCAACCCTTTGATCATGCCGCCACTCAACTTAAACCCATTGGGGCTTTGATCATGCCGCCTTCTACCTGATCCCAAAAGCGAGACTATTCAGTCCCAACAAAACCGAGCGGGTACTAAAACCGAGCGGCCTTTGATCATGCCGCCCGCAAGGCCTAAACCTATTGGAGGGGTCAGATCCTTTGATCTTGCCGCCCCAAGACAAAGGGGTCCAACTCTTTGAACTTACCGCCACCAGACCAAAAGTTGGTATCGTCCGGGTCAAAACCGAGCGGGTACCGAGCGGCCTCTTTTGACATTGCCGCCCGCAAAGCCCAAACCTATTGGAGGGGTCGGGTCCTTTGATCATGCCGCCCAAGCCAAAACCCATTGGAGTCCTTTGATCATGCCGCCCCAAAGAAAAGTTTTGAAAAAGGCGCGGCTGGATTTCTGATCAAACACTCAAACCCCATTGGGCCCATTGCCAAATCCAAAATTCAATTTTCCCTCCACATCCTCAAGGTCATTAGGGCACCTGTCAATCAAACTTTCGCCGCGCACCAAAAATTTTTCCTCTCACCTGTCAATCAAACTCCGCACAAATTTTGAATGTGAGGGACCATCTCTATAAATAATAATAATAATAAATAAATTGAAAGAATAATTCTTTCAGGGGCTACCGGAAGCGGTAAAACCCAATGGCTTTTGAAATTTTTGAAATATTATAGGGAATTAATTGATCCAGTGCCAAATAAAGTTTTATATTGTTATGGTGAAATGAATGACAGTATTTTGGGGTTAATCGGGCAGGGTATAGAGACGCACAACGGAATTCCAGATTTGAAATTGATAAAAGAACAAGCGAAACCGTTGTTACTTATTCTCGACGATTTAATGCTTAACGTAAAAAATAATTTTCTTGATTTGTTATTCACGAGGGGATCTCATAATTGGAACGTTAGTATAATTTTTGTTACCCAAAGCCTATATGGTAGGGATATAAAAACTGCACGAGCAAATGCTCATTATCTTGTCTTGATGCGAAACCCATCAGGACAGCTTCAGGTAAGAACCGTAGGCTCACAGCTATTCCCCAAAAGACTGAATTACTTTATGGAAACATATAACAACGCAACCAGTAACCAATTTAGCTATCTGGTAATTAATATGCATCCAAACGCGGATGAAGAATTTAGATTATCGAGCAAAATATTTCCAGGTGAAATTTTAGAAGTATATTTGCCAAATGAATAAAAATCTATAAAAGGAAATTAAATATCAAAAAATATGAAAATGTACCATTTTAGCTCTCAAGTAAAGGAGAATACAGCATTTTTAAAAAAACTTGCCTCCACCAGATCCGATCAAAAGAAGAATAATTTAATCGAAACGGCAACTACTGATCAAATTTTGGCAATTGTTGAAATTTGTGCAAACATTTTGAGCTTTACATTTAAACTTAATAAAAGACAAAAACAAAGGCTTGTTCAGTACGCAGATTTTTATCGAGCCATTGCTAAATCAAAATCTGAAAAGGCAGCAAGAAAAAAGCTACAAAAGGGCAGCGGAATAGCACTAGGAGCAGTTTTAATTCCAGTTTTAAGTGTTCTGGCGCAACATTTACTAGAAAAAATTACGTCATGAAATTTGCAAAGAAAATGTTAATGGTTCCCGAAACGGAATATTACGCACTGTTAAGTGCCATCCAGGGCGGAGATTATCTGCAAAATGAAAAATCAATGCTAGATGCAAAAATAAGGCAGAATTTAGACGATCCGACAATAAATGAAGATGTTAAAGCTAGCAAGCATAACTGGCTTTATAAGGAAAGACGGATGCTAAAAGAAATGACAGAAAATCGACCGCAAAAGGTGATTATTGAAAATCAGGCTCCAACACCAAATATTGCACCGTATTTGGGGGTTAGCCATGCGAAAACGCAGATGACTGAAGAGCCAAGAAAGGTCATTATTCCCAGAATAAGACTCAAAAGCATACCGGAACCTTCTGAGCCGCAGCCCCAAAAGCGTGATGACGAACCCCAACTACCGCTTTCTACTTTATCTTCTCCAATTTTTAAAACGCCTGAAAAATTGCAAGCAACAGCATTAATTCATCCAGATTTTTGGAACGAACTTGTGAATTATGTTTCTAAAAACAAGGATACATTTAAAATAACAGCAATGGGAAAAGTTCAGTCTAATAAAAATCTACCAATTGACGAGAGTAATTATAAGGATGTTTTGATGTATCTTGTCGGTGGGAAAAAAGAAACGCCAAAGGGAGTAAAATTTCTAAAGGATCGACTCTTAAAAGACCAGACAATACGAGAAATGGTTGGCAAGTCAAGCGACATGTGGGGGGAGGGTAAAAAAGTTGTTGTCAAGATGAAACCTATAAAAACAATCGGTATCATTCGAGAAAAGAAGCTTTTTAAACCAACAATATGGGCAAGGCTATAGATAAAATTTTATCAAAAGTTTATTACGATCTCAAATCTTCGGCAAGTTTTGCAGGAATAAATAAAATTTTAGAAGAAGCAAGGAAGGTAAATCCAAAAATTAAAATGGAGCACGTTACCAATTTTCTCGAAAAACAGAAAACTTACACTCTCCATAAACCCATTAGAAAAAGATTTTCAAAACTAAAAACAACACCTACTGGGTTTCATACCGATTGGCAATGCGATCTTTGTATTTTTGACCAATTAAAACAATATAACAACGGATATAAATATCTATTAGTCTGCATAGAGGTTCTGAGCCGAATGCTTTTTGTTGCCCCGGTGAAGTCAAAAAGAAGTGAGGATGTGATAGAGGCTTTTGAAAAAGTCTTCAAAAAATCAAATATTCTCCCAAATAAGCTGTATAGCGACAGTGGGCTTGAATTTCAGGCAAATAAAATGAAAAGATATTTTGAGGATAAAGATGTAATAAAACGGGTAATGCATAGCCCACACCTCCACGCAGGTGTTGTGGAAAGGGCTAATCGAACAATAAAGGAGCGTCTCTATAGATACTTTAGTAAAAATAATACCCTTAGGTGGGTGGATGTTATAGATGAAATTGTTAAAAACCTAAATAATAGTGTTCATCGAACCACGGGGATGAAACCAACTTCCGTAAAATTTGAAAATGCCAGAGCACTATGGGAGAAGTTATATAAGGAAAATGTGGTACCAGTGTCTACGAAGAAATTTAAAAGAGGTGATATCGTTCGCATCACGAAAGAAAAAGGAACATTTACAAAAGGATATTATCCGAATTTTACTGAGGAATTGTTCATAATTTCAGTAGTTAATCCAACAAATCCAGCCTCCTATCGCATTGTAGATTTTGACGACAATCTAATCAAGGGTATTTTTTATAATCAAGAACTTGTAAAATCAAACGAAGATATTTTTAAAATTGCAGAGGTCATAAAAACGCGTGTTAGAAAAGGAATTAAAGAGCATTTTGTAAGGTGGGAAGGATATTCTGAAAAATTCAATAGTTGGATAAAAGATTCTGATCTAGTAAAATAATGGATGATTTTTATATTGTATTACCATCAAATACACCCGTTTCAGGAAACAAAACCTCAAAGTTTACTGTAAGACTACCAGAAACTCTAGAATTAGACACAAGCTGGTCAGTTGCCCTTTCTTCAATAATTTATCCCTATTCGTTCACAGCTCTCGGAATAGAGGGGCGAGAATTTATTAACGTTTTTGAAAAAGAAAAGACTGAAGGTTTAAAAATATACCTCCCTGATATGAATTTTAAAACTGCAAGAGGGCTGGAAAAGAAAATTAATGAAGCATTTTCTCATTATTATAATTTAGGAAAGCGACAAGCGAGAAGAAAAAGAGAGGCCAAATCTAAAGAAGAGAGCACAGATAAGCAAATAGATTCTGCTAAAAGAGCATCCGGTCGAGCCTGGAAAGAGACTCAAGGATATGTTCAAAAAGCTAGCAATATAATAACGCAAACAAGACGTCTAATGGCACAATCAAAAGAATTGAGCTCAAACTCACTCGAAGCTCCGGGTGTGAAGGAGTTGTTTGAAAAACTAGCACAAAAGAGTACCAACTTTGAATCATTGTTTGAAGAAATCAACAAACTTTCAAAAGAAGTCGAAGGTGCTCAGAATAGTACTCTAGAATGTGTAGCTAAGCAAGATCTTAAGGGGGCGAAAAAATTTGCAGACAAAGCAAAAGCTGCTGCAAGACATGTTAAGACCAAACAAATCGAAATAGCTAGAGAGCATGAAAATAC
Source organism: Globodera rostochiensis (assembly GCA_018350325.1). Taxonomy (NCBI): domain Eukaryota; kingdom Metazoa; phylum Nematoda; class Chromadorea; order Rhabditida; family Heteroderidae; genus Globodera; species Globodera rostochiensis. The sequence goes on from JAEVLN010000032.1 coordinate 254,924, forward strand.
TACTGAGGAGGGATTTGCCGGACTTGTAACAAGAATAAATAAGACCATTGGCGGTTTCTTACAGCCACAATCAGAAGATCAGAATAAAGAGGCACCGCAACACGCCGAAATTGAGCATATCGTGCCGCAAAGAGAAGAATCGGAACAAATAGCAAGTGCACAGGAAGAAGAAGAGGATCCTAAGGAGAAAATGTCAGAAGAAACGCAAAAAGGGGAAAAATTATCTGCAGAACCCCAACCAAAAATTGCCGTCGCACAAGATTTTGGCAAGGATATATCAACACCTAGGCCTTTAGAATTTAAATATGACTCTGTTGATCAAAAATTTATTCTTCATCTAGATACCGCCATCCCAAATATTGAGTTGTCCGAACATTTAGCATATGTATTAGGGTTTAAAAATCGGGTATTGCATCGTGGAGATGAGGCTTCTTATATGCCAGATTTGACAGGTGGAGTAAGACAGATATATGTTTATGCACCGAATCTGGTGGAAAACACTATAATAGGCAACCGATTGGCACCACTTCTACGAATCGTTAATGTAGTTGGAGATCCGGGATCAATAAACGAGGTTATATATAGCACCGAATATTTTCATCGTTTACAATCAAAACGAATCGCCGAAATTTCTGTAGAAATTTATACGCCTTTTGGAGAATTAGTGAAATTTCATTGGGGAACTTGTATTCTCACCTTACATTTTAAGAAAACTATATTTTAAAATGACACATGTGTTCTTTGATCCACAGTCGGTGGATTGGTCCTCATTTTTGGAAGCTCAAGTAGGAAGAGGCCAAAAACAATATTTTGTTGGAAGCAAATATCAGCGAGGATTTGGATTTCTCGACAATGTTGTTCGGTTCTTAACACCAATAGCTAAAAATATTGCAACAGCTGCAGGTAACGAAGGAATTGCTGCAGGTCAACGGGTTCTAGGTGATATGGCCCAAGGTAAAGATTTAAAGGATGCCCTTAGGGAGCATTCGAAACAGGGGCTTGAAAATCTCGCGAATAAATTCCAGCAATGTGGAAAAGGAAAGCGAAATAGGAGGCAGGTTATTGATCAATTAAGTTTCGTTTAAAAAAGGTATAAATAGAATTGCGAACCTAATAATTAAAAGCCAATGGCGACTTTAAAGAAAATTGATAAAACAAGTGAGGATGGTCTCGAAGGAGGCCTGGCACTATTCGATATTCCTCCTACCAATGTTGCGATAAACAAATCCAGCGTTAGGGAATTACTACCACTATCGGCTATAAATCAATCGGGCCCATATATTTTTAGATTATTTTCGGACAGCCAGTTTTGCGATCTTAATAAAACCTTTTTATTCCTATCAACATCAATAGAACGGAAGCAAAATAATAATTGGATACCAATTACAAGCGCTAGCGACGCTGACAAGCATGCCGGAGTTATTCAAAACTTTGGCCAAAGCTTTATAAAAACTTTAAAAATCAGTGTTTCCGGTGTGGAAATATATGATTCTGGCGTATATTATGCATACCGGTCATATATGATGAATGAACTGGGATTTTCAGATGTTGTAAAGAGGGGGTTATATGAAGCAAATTGTTACTATGTTGATGACACCGATCAGAATAATTATGAAAATGAAGGATTTAAAAACAGGGCATCTCGATTTGCGAACGGCACTAATTGTGAAACTATGGTGAAACTCAATTTCGATTTGGGGCGTCAGCCCAATTTACTATTAAATAATTCCGATGTAATATTTAGTATATATCGTAATAGTGATGAATTTTTAATTTTGGCTCCGCCTTACAAACTAGAAAAAGAGATGCTGCCAAATCCTCATGAATTTCGGATTAGAGTAAATGACATTCGAATTTATGTGAAGACCGTTGATGTTGCTCAATCATTAAATAATGCTATCAGTAACCATTTGGAGATTACCCCAGCCAAATACCCAATGAGAAAAATAGAGATTAGAAGTCTTTTCCTGCCCGAAGGTACCTCCGATCTATCCCACAATGTTTTTACAAGCGTCGTCCCGAGGAGGTTGATTATTGGGTTTGTTTCCACCGATGCCTATACAGGTAATAAGGCTCTTTCGCCCTTTAAATTTGAACATGCAAATATTCGCTCGATTACTATTGAGGCAAATGGGTATACATTTCCCGGAGCACCATATTCATTTGATTTCAAAAATAAAAAATATGTGAGGGCTTTTGTTGATATGTACACCGGTCTAGGCATGGATGATGGCGACAGAACAATGTCAATAAATATGTCAAAATTCTTGGGTGGCTGGTGCTTCTTTGTAATACCAATGACTTCTACCCTTGATGACACCCCCGGATTTGAGCTCATACGAAATGGAACCACTAGTGTCAAGGTTCAATTTACTGAACCTATAAAAGCGGGTGGCTATGAGATGATTGTTTTGGGAGAATTTGATTCAATATTATCGATCAATGCAAATCGCGTTATTAGTAGTGACGGAAGCATTTAATGAATTCTAACCAGTTAGACAGTATCTTGTCAAACATTAAAGCAACTGAAAAACATTTTATTGGTGTTTTTGCTTCCAATAATATTCCAAAAGTCCATAGAGGGAGAAAATATCCATATTGTTTTGTGGCAAATACAGGCAAAGCTGGCACAATTGGCGAGCATTGGGTGGCCTGTTTTGTTAGCTCGTATACTCAAATAGAATATTTTGATTCGCTGGGTGAGCACCCAAATGAAGATTTGGGTGCCTACCTTAACCAATTTGACAAAATTTTGTTTAACGAACGTATTATACAACATCCGTTTTCAGATTCATGCGGTCATTTTTGTATTTATTTTTTGGCTGTTCGCTGTTCAGGGGTTGCATACTGCAAAGCCATGGATAACTTATATAAGGCTCGTTCAATAGCTGATTTATTAGTTAAAAAATTTGTTAGATCATTATGTTATCGTTAGTAATTTTAATTACAATATTTGTTCCAAGCGTGGGTGAAGAAATTAATGTGGAAATTTCCACGGATAGACCAAACTTTTTTGACAAAAAATATATTACAATTTCAAAACCCTCAACACTTGATAGATTGTTTGGCTTTGACCCAAATAGACTATGTATGTTAAGCAGAGACATTAGATTGGGGTGGACTATTTCAATTCAAAAGATAAATTCTATTGAAAGAATTGGACCAACAAAGATTGAATTATACCAGCATTTTAGATTTATGAAACCCATGGCGTGTTTTTACTTTAATGAACACACTTACCTTATTTTTAAAAATATTAACACAAATGAAACATCAATTATTCGCGGTCATTATGAAAAAGTCTTGAAAAATTTTCCAACCGGTGACTTACGGTTTGATCATGTCGGAAAAAGGCTCTTCATAATTAGAGATGACAAAATCGATGAAATCAACATGAGCTCGTTTGAGAACTGGTGGCTTCACGATAACCAAGAAGACTTTGAAAAATTACATTTGGAACCGATTGGCGCAATGCCTTCCGAGTACACCGATTTCCTAATAGTCGACAATCAGATTTATTTGATCAACAATAGAAAAGTTTATCGATACGCTCTAGGATCTAACGATATACTTCCAAAATTAATTTCAGCTTTAAATTCTGACAAGTTCAACGTTATGATATTTAACGAGCTCAAACCGATAAACCAATCTAGTTCAAATGCCTGGGTATATTTTTTATATGCTTTTGACGTGCTAATGTTTTTGATTTGTATTTTTATTATTAAAAAATTGAAGCTAGGGAAAAAGAAGAATGATTCTTTAAACACCTCCGTGTTTTATTCATCAGATGATGAAAGAGTATATAAGGAAGTGATTGAGACAATACGACCGCCTCAAAATGTGCACCAGTCTCATTGAAATTTTATGCGAATTTAATAAGTGTGAGCCCCATGAGCTTGCACAATTTTTAAAGAGAAGAAGAGTTGAAAACTTCAATTTTCTGAGAAATAACCCGCTGGTCACCATACATCTTAGACATAATCAATTTGTTTCACCGGACAACATCACTTTTATTGGTGCAAATAGATTATTTGCATACCGGGGGTTCCTTGGCGTAACAGTTGAACAGCATTTGTATTCCAAACATCGAGTCAAATTACACTACCCGCAATTCCCTTGCATAGTGATGTACCAAAATAGTGGTCATCGAAATTATTTTCCCCTGGAACTTTTACAAAAATATTGCGGCTAACAGGTGCGGGCTTTCACTTTAGGCCGTTCCACCCCTGCTAGTCCCAATATCATTTAATTTTTTATATTTATCTTTATTCAGCAAAAAAAAAATCAATCAAATCCAAATGGCAAAACATTAAAATCCTCGTCGATAATCCCCTTCTGGCAGATCGGCATGTACATCTTGTGTTTCTCCCTCGTCACGACCTTTGACTCACGCGTTGGCCTAAAAAATTTTTTTTTAAAACAAATATTTAAAAATTCAAAAAAACTTACCCAAAATCGTTCTTGTATACAAAGAAAGCCGGGTCCATCTCCTCTCCGTAGCTCAGCACCATCTTCTTGAACGCCTCATAATGCAGTGTCTTGTGATTATCCACATCAAATGTTATCCCTCGAATTTTCATAACGTAGTCCACATCCCCCGTCTTTTTGCTTCTCATCTTCAGACCATACTGCTTCGCCCCACCACAACAAAATTCTTCAATTTCATAGCCGCCATATTCCTCGCTCATCTGTCCGAGATATTTTCCCGTCGTTATCGGCTCCACATCCCTATCGTGCATAACAAAAATACTGTCCGTATCCGTGTACAATATTTCTCCCCCATTCCTTTCCGCCTCCTGCATATAGTCCAACAATTTCAATCGCGCCATACTCGTCGTCCACAAACTTAAGATGATGTTGCTCGAACTATGTTCCGTGACGAAATCCTCCTTGTCCTTGTAAACAACGCGAATCGCCCCATCCGAATACTCAACAATGTCGTGAATCTCAATCTTGTGGTCGCACACCAATCCATAAAACTCCGACGCCTGATCGATGACCTTATTCTTGCACAACGAATTCCTCATTGAAAATTTCCCCTAAAAAATTTTATGTAAATTCAGTAATTTTGCTAATTTTTTTCTTACCCATAAACTATTCAACATCAGCTTACTGATGTACCGCAGGCCCGCATTCTTCTTCACTCTCTCCAAATCAATATCAATACCGTACTTTTCCTTATATTCTTCTGCCCACTTCTTCTTCTGCTCCTCTGTCTCAACTCCTTTCGGAAAACCGCTCGCCTCCTCTTTCAATTTTAAAAATAATCTCACATATCCCTTGAACAAATCGTCGTTATCCTCCCCATAGTGCCACGCTCTATAAAATCTGTCCACTGTGTATCCGCTTTCCAACGCCTTTGCCTAAAAACATTTTTATTAACCAAATTATTTTATAAATTTTTTTTCTTACCAATTCAACACTTGTATACGTGGCAACATATCTCCTCTGAGATTCATCATGGGGGCACTTGTATTCACATCTCGTATTCTCCTTCTTAAAGCTCGATGCGCACCTCCAACACAGCGGAAACAATAATCTCTCATCGCACTTCAACTGCAGCACCGGTATTCTGAGTCCCTTCGGCGGGTTGACCCTCACTTTGTACAGCCCCTTGTACTTCAAATCCTCCGGCTTTGTCCAGCTCACTTCAATTTCATCTCGCGTCGGTATAATAATGTCGGGCAGTCGTGTCGGGTATGCTGTTTCGTAGTTCACTGCCGGGTACAAGCTCACAATATCGTAAACTGAAATCTTCTTCTTCTCATCGGCCTTTGCAAATAGCTTCATCGGTCCCGTCCGCCCTCCCGCATATGCCATCCTCGGATCAATTGGCCCCTTTTCATTTCCTCTGTCCTCGAAAAATTCTTTCATCTCGGCGTCTCTTTTCAGCTCTTGCTCAATTTCACAAGTCCAGACTTCCTCAACATCCAACGTTTCCCGTAGCTCAGCCAACCGCTCCTGTGTGTCATCATACAAATCTTGCGCCGCTCGTCCTCCAATCAATTGCGCCGTCGGGTCATAACATTTCAAACATCCGTGGATGAAACAGCCCATAACTTCAATACATTTGCTTCTGCCGCCCCCATTCTCAATATATCCGTCCAGTTTGTATTTTCCAACTTGCTCCTCTCGACCATTGCCCGCATGCTTAATGTCCACATTGTCTCTTTTGCTCCTCCACTCCAAATATTTGATGGCGATCACGCTGGCCCTGTCACAGCGCTCATATCCCCTCTCCGGCACAATCGATAACTCCTCCTCTTGTAAAAACATGGCCTTAAAAATACTCATTGCAACTCCCGCATTCGTGCAACTCCTAGGCAGCGGGTCAAACCCTCCCGTAATGTCCTTGACCAAGATCCTCCGGAACTCAACTATCGACTTCAGCAAAATCTCCGTGTCGTTTCGGCAATAATTCTTCAGCTCCTCGGGCAAATAAAACGGCGTCTCCTTATTCTCGTTGTACCATTTCTCAAATTTGTCGAACTTTTCCTTCTTCATCGATCCTGGCGAATAGTCTTCCATGGGCGGTAAATGGGGCAGATGTCTGTTGTAATTCTCCTTCTTGTTGTAGTAGTACGGAAAGAAAGGCTTCTCCTCGCAGTCCAAATTAAATGTAGCCTTCATCGCTTCAAGTTTCACCGGCATCAGCAAGCATGAGTCCCTCCATATCAGTATTGAATGTTTCTTCGAGTTTTGCACCGTAAATTCGTAAATCTTCAGCCCATTAATCAGCGGCATCGGGCTCTTCCCGGCTCGGCAAAGGTAGTTAAACACGAAATGTCCATCAAATCTCCCGGCGTTGTGTGCGAATAGGTAGGTCTTGTACTTCTTATCAAATGCCGACAAAATCCACTCCAAAAATTCCTTGATGGGCTCACGTCCTTCCGCCTCGCTCCAGTCCTTTTCTCTTTCAGTCCCACAAATCCGACACTCCTTCCTGCTTCCATCATCGCAGCACTCGGTACACGTCACTCTCGCCGAGATGTAATTAATCACATGTTCCTTTTGCTCTCCCTTAAAAATTTTGTCCTGTGACGTCTCCGAATCCTAAAAATTTACATATTTTTCTGCTATCGGGCTTAATATTGACTTACCCAAACAACGATCCTGTAGATATCCTTCTCCTCTTTGACCCCGATCGGCTTAATATAACATCCTCGCTTCGGGTCATGGCAAATCCCACATGATCGGCAAAAAGTCTCCCCACATTCGTGTTTACTCTTCGGATTGAACAAAAAAGTTTTGTTGCAATCTACGCACCGCTTCCATATGTTGCACGTTTGATGTCCTTGATGGTAATTGTAGCATAGCTGGTTGTAAAAGAATCGTCGACATTTAGGGCATTCAATTTTCACTCCTCTTTCCTTGGTGCATGGCATTCCTCCGACTCGGTTGCAATAGTAACATCTGGCCTTGCACTCATAAGTATGTCTGACGTCTTGGTCGTAAAAACATTCACAGTCGATGCAGAACTTCTTTCCCTTGTTGAAGAAGCACACGTAATTCTTCAGACCATCCCAATGATTGTCCTCCAAAAATATCGGCACAACCGCTTCACGCCCCATCGGCCCCTTCCAAAGCACGCGAATTGATTTCCTCGGGTCCACACATTTTTCAAAAGCCGCAATTCGGTATTTTCCCGGAAAAGTTTGATCCTAAATAAAAATATATATTCTGAAACATTTTTTATTTTTTTTACCCAATATTTCTGAATCGCTGACAAATGCTCAACTCCATAGCTATTTTCCATATTGTTAACTCCGGATTTGTGCAAAATTTCAAATGCCGCCTCCCTTTGTCGCACAATGTTTTTTATAAAACGATTAAACGCAAATCTGTCAACCTCCAAATATTTCTTTGATGCCGTCAGCGCGTAAAATAAACAAAATTTGTCGTTGTTGTTGACCCTAAAATAATATTTGTTCAATGGTCACTTTAGTGGAAATTTTTTTTTTATTTTTTATTTTTAATTAAACTCACTGTATCCGTTGATGTTCCTTAAATCCATAGTCGAATTTGTGAACATTTCTTGGGCCCTCTCCAGCTGGCAGCGCGACACACGTAACATTCATTTGCATCGGACGAGAAAGTAAAACCGTCCTCATGTCGTCTCCATTTTCTCCTCCGCTTTGCCCCAACTTGTTGATTTCCTCCATGACGACGTCCGCGTTGTTTTGTGGGTATGGGCGATACGGCAAATATACAGGGTATCCCAGTCCCGTCCCCGTCAATGATACTCCAAACATTTTCACCTTTCGCCCCATTGTTTCTTCAGTCCGGTTGAAGGCCTTGTTTATCATTTCCTCAATTGCATCTCTCATTCGTTCATCCGGGTGCGGCGTATCCGGGTTGATGGTAAATTCGGTAATGTTTTTCATAAATCCAAACTTTTTGCAAATCTCCGTGCGATGATCGTTTAACTTGTACATTTCTTCCGAGAAATTGTTTCTAAATAATTGTCTTATTTATAGAATTTTTATTTTAAATTCTTACCCAATTGTTCGGAAGTCCCACTTTTTAGCCGCCGGTCCACCGGATTGGTTCACACGTTTTGAAGTCATTTTAATAAATAATAAAGTTTTTAATAAAAATGCGCAAATGAAAATTTTTAAAATTTTGCTCAGTTAAGAGTGAATGCGGAGGCAGGATCCGCGCCTTATATAGGGTGAAAAATGGGCGTAACCAATTGCGAAATACCTGTCACGTGACCAATTTGTCTGGCTCAGATTACGAAATATTGTCTGCAAATTGCAATATATTGAAGGTTATCAATCATTTTTGATTGACAGGTGACAGATTTCAAAATAATTTGTGAGTCATGTGACGATTTTGATTGACAGGTGACAAATTTTAAAATAATTTGTGAGTCATGTGATCGATTTTAATTCTTTGCAAGTCATCAATTATTTTGATTGACAGGTGAATTGCGAAATAATTTGTGAGTCATCAATCTTAAAGATTTCGAAATAAATTGTGAGTCATCAATCTTAAAGATTTCAAAATATTCAAGGTCATCAATCAATGCTGATTTCAAAATAATTTGTGAGTCATCAGTCTGTCATGTGATCATAGTGTGACCTTGACCTTATTTTATGTCCAAATCATAATGCGTCCTTGAAATATTTGCCTATATAAAGGCCTAAAATCGATTGATTACTTGGTTCAAAATGCAAAAACCTATCATTGTCAATATCGTTGCTGTCGCCAATTTGGGGGTTAAGATTGATTTCTCTTCATTATCGATTAATGATTGCAAATTTAAGTATAACCCACGAAAATTTAAAGCTGCAATTTTGAAATGTGAAAATCCTATAAAATCCACTGCTTTATTATGGGAGTCTGGAAAAATAATTTGTTTGGGCACCAAAAATTTGGAAGATTGCGAAAAAGCGATAAGAAAATTTGTTGAAATTATTAAATTCTCGGGATGTCCCAGTGTTTTTTACACAGGACATTTAATTGAAAATGTTGTTACTTCTTTTAATTTTGGGCGGGAAGTTGATCTAAATGAATTCCGAAAAATTCGTCCCAAAAATAGTTTTTATGAGCCTGAAATTTTTTGTGGTCTAAACTACAAAAGAGGAAAAAGATTGACTGCCTTAATTTTTTGGACAGGCAAAGTGGTAATAACGGGTGGAAAAAATATTGAAGAAATTAACGAAATGTACTATCACATTATGCCTTATTTAAAAATGTCGCAAAAGTGAAAATCGATTTTCCATGTTGCAACTTTTGAGCGGCGGAAGTTTGATTGACAGGTGAGAGGAAAAATTTTTGGTGCGCGGCGAAAGTTTGATTGACAGGTGCCCTAATGACCTTGAGAGCGGGGGAGGGAAAATTGAATTTTGGATTTGGCAATGGGCCCAATGGGGTTTGAGTGTTTGATCAGAAATCCAGCCGCGCCTTTTTCAAAACTTTTCTTTGGGGCGGCATGATCAAAGGACTCCAATGGGTTTTGGCTTGGGCGGCATGATCAAAGGACCCGACCCCTCCAATAGGTTTGGGCTTTGCGGGCGGCAATGTCAAAAGAGGCCGCTCGGTACCCGCTCGGTTTTGACCCGGACGATACCAACTTTTGGTCTGGTGGCGGTAAGTTCAAAGAGTTGGACCCCTTTGTCTTGGGGCGGCAAGATCAAAGGATCTGACCCCTCCAATAGGTTTAGGCCTTGCGGGCGGCATGATCAAAGGCCGCTCGGTTTTAGTACCCGCTCGGTTTTGTTGGGACTGAATAGTCTCGCTTTTGGGATCAGGTAGAAGGCGGCATGATCAAAGCCCCAATGGGTTTAAGTTGAGTGGCGGCATGATCAAAGGGTTGGACCCCTCCAATAGGTTTGGGTTTGGTGGTGGTAAGGTCAACGGGTTGGACCCCTCCCATAGGTTTAGGTTTGGTGGCGGCATGATCAAAGGGCAGACCCCCTCCAATAGGCTTAGGTTTGGTGGCGGCATGATCAAAGGCCGCTCGGTACCCGCTCGGTTTTGACGCCATATGCTGCTAATACATTTAAAAAGTTAATGTATGATTTTAAATAAATATATTCAAAAATTATTGGAATTAATAAATGTTATATAAGTAAAATAGCTTCAAAATTTTTTATTGTAATATCTTCGCTTAAGAACCATTATTAATTATAAATAGACTTGATCTATTAATGTTCTAATGAATAAATCCCAAAAATGCCCTTCCCGTTTATTAAACATATACATTTTAATTAATATTTTTATTGTTTTAATTTAGTTAATTGATATTAATATTTTGTTTGAATAATGTACGATGCACTTTATTATAAGTTGTGATTGTGCTCACCTTAGTTAACTTTTAAACATATTTATCACTTCTTAATTTTTACAAATATATCATGAAATTTTTTCAAATTAACACAAAAACTGAATGACGGACAGCGGTCCAGCAAAATTATCACGGCTATGCGGAAAATCCCTTGTGGGCTGGGGTAAGTCATCGATTTTTATTTTTATCCTTATAATTGTTAACAAAATTAGAAATTGCATTTAAAACGCACTTGATAAATTTTATTTAGAGAAAATTAAGAGAAATTAAGATATCGTTAAATTATGAAACATATTAAACTTGAATTAATTTATTTAATTAATTTTTAGTTTGAATAATTTAAATATTGCGTGATAATTTGCTTTAGATCATTATTCCGTACCTTTTGAACTTGTTTTTCCTATATGTTTTTTTATAAATATTTTATTTTTAATAAAAAACAAATGTTTTTCATTTGGGCCAACTTTTCAGTGCAATTAATTGTGCGTTTGTTGCTGTTTTTATTTCTAAATTTTATATTTTGGTTATCCGATAGCGATCGACGAGAAGCAAACGCTCAATCAGCGGGATCTCACCACAATTAATTATATGATTTTCGCAGCTCTCTTTTATATTTCATTTCTCGAATATAAATGAATTATCGTAAATTTTTGGCAAGTTTATGCCAATTTGATTGCCCGGACTGAATTTTTCTTGTCTGCAAATGTCTCACATGCATGAATTAATAAATCGCTAATCCTCTTTCATTTTAGCCAAAAAAGAAGCAATAAATGGTTTTGATTGAGGTTTTGATCTATTTTAATTTCTTTATTCAATTTACAATTGAACATCCTGTAGTTTATGTGTTAAGCATAGCTAACCCATTTTCCAAATTTAATATTCATATATTAAAACTAGTTACTTATAATCGATAATGTTCTTTATGAATAAGCCGCAATACTTAAATTCTTGCACTGTGTATGGGAATTCTTAATTGTCCCAATAAGCTTATCCATCAAAATGCATTTGTTAAAAACTTCATAAATTTTATTCCCAGAATCGGTGTCGCAAGAGAAGAGAACTTAAACCGATCCAATCTCGATCCCATGATATCTGCAGTTAGTCGCACGATTTACACATAAATAAAATAATTAAAATAACTTTATCATAAAAGTCTACTAATTTAAATATTATCTTTTATTATTTAAAAAACATCCACAACCAGTTAAATTTAAAAACAAGTTTATTACAGAAACCAGCATTGACTGTCGTACCAAGTATTTTTGAATCCAAACACCATGCTAGAAGAAAAGAATGGCGTTTTGTCTATGGTTTCCATACGCAAGAATAATATTGACTAAATATTTAAAATAAGATAATAAGTGAACTATAAAAATTAGATTTATACGTGAACAAAACAAAAGGCCAAACAAAACATAAATATGAAAACGAAAACGAAAACGATTTTCCAATAATCACGGTTTTTTTTAATAAAAAAATTAATTTACATACACCAATTTTATCTAAATATCTATTTAATAAAATTTTTAAATAGCACATGCATTTTCAAATAATGCCATTAAAAATATAAAAGACTTTTATAATAAATCAAAATTATTTATCAACAAACTTTGATGTCAGCACCTTGCCCGATAATTGTAATTATTTATTTTTATGAAAATGCAAATATTCACAAGGACAATAGACAGCAGCATTTAGTTAAATAAAACCTTCATACTTTTAAAATATTTAAAATATTTAATCTTTTACAAGTTATATTTATCTTCAATTTAGCCAATGCGAATTAATATCTTTTGGTTAATGTAAAAATTTTTACTCATAAAAACAAATAAAATTTGGGATTAATTTATAATGATGCTGATCTACTTATAAATCAAGAGAAATCATATCAAAACAACATATAATTATTTTGTTTTGGAGCTGAAACGGCACTTTGGATAATTTCTTTAGATTATACTTTGAAAATTCTATTTAAATATAAGTTCTGTTCTGTACTTTATTATTTCCATATTATTTTATCATTTTACTGACATTATTGATTATCAATTTGATTATAATTTCTGCACCCATGATGTACATAGTTCTCCATACTTTCAATACCAAAATATTTGTTTATATTCTTTTAATAAATAGCTCAGCGTCATTTATTTGACAATTCGTTGATTTTATTATTAAATGGTATTTGATTTATTACTTTTATATTTGATTTCCGTCCATAAATATTTAATTTACTCATTTTATTCGTTAATTAGAATGTGAAAAATATCGTGTAGCGCAATCCTTCGGACGCCCTTGTTTCTCTGTCTTTCAATCGATTTTAATAAATAAAGTTAAGTTTTATGATGATCTAATTATAATTGTAACAATAATTAATTAAATTGTTCAACCTTTACTTTTTTGGCCAGGGCTTTTTCCTCGTTGTCTAGTGGAGCCTCCGCCCTGAGTTCATCTTCCAATTCTAATGTGCCAACGTAAAATTTTGCATCTCCACACAGAATGCGGTGTTTTTAATTTAAATGTTAATTTCATGGCACGAAACTAGTATAATATTATTAAATATATTAAAATTAAAAAGAATTAATTAATTTTTTGCGCATATAATGCAAGCATCTTCTAACCTCAAAGCAAAATTCCGTGAATTAAGTTCAAATCTCGATGGGATGTCGAATCGAAAGAAGGATTTTGGGGCTGCCAAAATAGTGAAATTTTTTTCTTTTGATGGTTTTTTGTTATTAATAATTTTTAATATTTTTTTAAAATTAATTAATCGTCCACTTTAATAATGAATGTCTGATTTAGCTCTTTCCGATAAACTTTGTTAAATATTTTTTATTATACGCATTGGCTTATTAAACCGTCTTACTGAAAAAAAGATACCTTCATTTACAGTTTCTTATTCTACATTTCTTTATTTGCTGAAACAGTTTTTTTTCTTATTATTTTGCTTTTCTCCTGTGAAACTTTAAAAAAAATAAATTTTTTTATTAAGTTTATTCTTTGATCTACAAATAAATAGGTATTTATATATTGTAAAATTTTTTAAATTTGATAATATACTTCATTAATTTATTTGAAGACATAAAATTCTTTTTATTTTGATACAAAATTTGAAAGTAAGGAGAAGTTTTTAATACACAAATTTATTTTGTTCAAGTTCAGGAAATTTCTCTTTATTAATTGTTTATATTTATTAATTCTTAAGTATTTGTTATAATGTTTTCTGATTGTTTTTTAAATTTTTAATTTGTTTGTACCTTTTCACCGCCACCATTTAATAATATAGTTTATATATTTTTATTTATGTTAGTTTATAATGCCAAGAATTTTACGGATTCTATATCGAACTTTTGAAAAACATCAAATAACTTTGTAACCTTAATTTAAAGTGAAATTTCTGTTTTATATAATAAATTAGTTTTCTCTGCCCTTTATTATACAAAAAAGCACGGTTTTATTACTTTTTCAACAAAATGGTAAATAATTGCAAAAAAAAAGCCTAAAAATCTATTAAAATGCCGCAAAAATCGATGAATTACGCCTTTTATTATTTGTTGCGAGATTTTTAAAATTTTTATATTAGTTAAGTCATATACTTTCATTTTTATTATAAAGATTTTTTGAATTTAAATTATGATAGATTTAATATTTTATTGCTGTAAGATTATAATTTAAGCCTTTTTCTAATATGTCCAACAATTATTATTTATTTAAGTTCTAATTTTAACATTCATTCATTTTTAGGATATCATTTAACTGATTTTTAGTTTTTTGTAAAAATATTTTTTGAATTAATTATAAAACTTTAAGGAGCAATGAGATTTTTCTTTCGGCTAATTCTTTGTAACTTTTATTGTGAAATATTTTTAAAGGACAAGAGAATTCTACTTCAATCCTCCGAATGAGAAAGATGAAGAAAGTAAAATATTGAGTTATTAAATTTAAAAGTTTTTAAATTCATACGGATCTAAATAAAGTAAATATATTAATGCAGATTTAACTTAATTTCAATAAATATTTAAGTTAACGATGCCTATGAATAATTGAATAGCACCAAAATAAAAATGAAAATAACCTTAAACATATGATCACGAACAATGTAATTTAAATCACCCATAAAAAATTCTAATTTTCGATATTTTCATTTATTTAAAATTGAGTCAGATGATGGATGACACATTATTATAATTTATCTAGAAACAAATATTATATGAAATAAAAATAACTAAAAAATATGGGTGTTTTGTATTACCAACGCTACCCCAAAAAATCAATTGATAAATTTGACAACGAAAATCAGTTAAGCGAATGTTGGATTGGTCTGTCATCAACACATTTTCTTTTTATTAAAAAGATGTAAGACGCACTGAAAAGCAAAAAAAACAAAAATCGAAAAAAGGTGCGAAAATTACAAAATAAAATTTACTAATAATATTTTGCTATGAAATTTGGCTACTGTGGATGCAAAAATACTATTTAAATTTGCATTAATTTCATTAAAAAACAAATTATTAATTACCATTTGTTTTAAATAGGGGCACGTACTATCGTGAGCCGGCCGCTGCCACCTCGTGGCCAACTCAAAGCCAAGACACCAAATAATATTTTTAAATTATATTACTAATTACTAAACATGAACCCTAATGATCATCAAATCACACTTTGGTTTAGAAAATTGAATGTTTGTATTGAATTGATTATTTCATAACATTATAAAGAAAGACTTTTATCAAACTTTCCTACTAATAAATTTATAAAATTATACAACAATTTTTAAAAAAATGGAAACAGCCAAATTAAAAACACAAACTTAATTAGTAAAAAAAGCATAAACCGTTTAAATTTTTAACTTTTTGGCAACAAATGAACTTCTTTTAAGTTATAGTGTAGCATAAACAAATAAATTCGTACAAAAACTGCAATTTGAAATGTGTATAATAACAAATTATCGTTAAACATTAAACACATTAAGTAAATAAAATAAAACTCTAACAAATAAACAAGCATTAACTAATTAAAATATTGATGTCATATATTATTATTATGAGAAATTATAATAAGTTTTTTTTACAAACATAAAAAATCACTTGCTAATGATGAACAATGAGCCATAAAATAAAGCTATTTTTCAAAAAATGGAACACTAAAAAATCGACTTTTTCGCTACAAAAATTTTTTATATTTCGTCCAATGAGTGGGGCGGACTTCTCTGTGTAAATCCGGATATATGCCCGTCCTGTATGGCAGGCTATAACACCCAAATAAAGCAATCATTGATACAAAATATGTAATAGTTTATTTATTATTTAAAACTTTATTGCCTAAATAATTTGAAGATTTAAGGTTCAGCAATTTCAACTGCTGGAAACGCCACAACGCCATCATTAGATTCGCCTCACAACATAATTATAAAACTAAAATTAAGCAAAAGAATTATAATAAATAAAAATTTGATTAAATAATTGGATAAGGAGCAAAGCTTAAATAAATAATTGAATAAGGATCAAAGCTTAAATAAATATTTTTTGTATATTATACGATAAACCTAAAATATTTAATGAAACGTGATTAGTGTTTTCTTACATTAAAATCTTAGAAAACAAAATGATTTGACGTTACGAGGAAATAATTTATATATAAAGTAATAAAACACACAAGAATATTTATGCAATTAATTTTCAACGAATTTGTTAATTTTACGATTAATA
Organism: Globodera rostochiensis; assembly: GCA_018350325.1. NCBI lineage: Eukaryota > Metazoa > Nematoda > Chromadorea > Rhabditida > Heteroderidae > Globodera > Globodera rostochiensis. The sequence continues at coordinate 271,421 of JAEVLN010000032.1, forward strand.
AATAAACAAATCGGAGAATGCAATGAGATGAGGATAAGAAAATATATTTATTTAGTTAAACAATTGAATATTTGAGTTTTGTTGGATAATTAAAAATTTTAAAAGCTTTAAAATATTAATAATAATTTAAATAAAGAAAAAGCTTAAATTATTTTAGATTTAGTGCTCTAGGGCATCTTTGTTAATTCAATTATGGATATTATTTAAATTTTAAATTTATTAGATTTTTATACGATAGTACAAAAATAACACCTTAAAGATACACTTTATAAATATTAAAAATAATTTCTATCGAAAAATAGGAATAGCGATTGATGATTGTTCGATATTATTAGGAGCGGATGCCCAAGATTTAATCATCAAAACTAAAGCATTCTACAAGAATAAAGCTGCGTTCTTATATCAATAATAAATATTAATCATGCGTTTGTAAACAACTTCTACAATTATTTAATTTAAAAAAATCTTATTTTTGACTTAATTAAAATTTAAATATTATACCAAACCGTCGTAAACCGTCAAATGTGCAAACCAAAATTAAAATGAAAATTGTAACAAATTTGTAAATATTAGAGATACTGCGGATGACGGAACGCTCCATCAACTCGCTGAGCCTTATCAGCAAAATCTGACCAAATCGGGTAAATAGCAAAATTTTATACCAAACCGCCGCAAAGTGTCAGATGTGTAAACCCAAAATTAAAATGAAAAATTCTTTTGCGAACTACTAAAAATGGTCACCGAAATTTTAATTATAAAGCTATTAAGCATACATAGATACATACAATTAAGCAAATATTAAAATGACATAAACAATACTTAATATAGATTCAAAAAATCTTTTTGTTGAGCATCTATAATTTATAAGCTAAACTGAAAAATTTACATTAATTTGCAATTTTAAACAATAATTTTCTAAAATAAAATAATAATTAATAAAGAAAGTTTTAATTTAATGTTGTTGTAAGATTTAAATATAAATTTTTTTAATATTCTAAACACAAACCTTCACCCTTCAGTTTTAAACCTAGGTTTAAATAATAATAAAATATAATTAAACTCAAAAATAAAGCAAAACAAACTAAATAAATTGGATACTATAAACATTTTATTAAAATTTCCGACAGGAGAAGACCACCCTTAGATGAAGCCGTCCCGCGAATCATTGCCTTGAGCATGTTGAAGGGTCAAGTGAAAATAAAGTTGAATCAAATATCAAATGTATAAATTCAAAAACTCTAACCATCTGACTCTCTCTTTTAGCACACTATTTCTTCAAAAAATAAAATGTTCAAAAAAGTAACTAAAAAATTATTAGATGGGGTGCGTTGATGTGCAAATTACTCTAACCGTCTGGCTCTCTCTTTTTGCACACTATTTCTTCAAATAATAAAATGTTCAAAAAAGTAACTAAAAAATGATTAGATGGGGTGCGTTGATGAGCAAATTACTCTAACTGTCTGACTCTCTCTTTTTAGCACACTATTTCTTCAAAAAATAAAATGTTCAAAAAAGTAACTAAAAAATTATTAGATGGGGTGCGTTGATGATCAAATTACTCTAACCGTCACTGTATTAATTTTATAATAGTCAAACCCTCTAATTACAAATTAGAAATTCCAATAAATTAATTGTCAATTTCGTCCTCTTTCTTATTGGAACTTTTCGGGAGCATTTGAAGAAATATTTATTCAATTAATTCATAAACATGTCAGAAAGCGTGCAATTTACAATTTTGTTAACAGAATAAACAAAAAATAAAATTTTAGTTTATTCAGGTCAGAATCATATTTTATTTGAACAAATTGAAAGACTGCCACAATTAGCTTTGAACTATGTATAAATATGAATTGATAATCTTTATTTTTAAATAAAATTTTAATGGCGTGATTAAGTTATTTAATTTTTTAAGATAACAGGTTTAAATAATTAATTTTCCGGCGTTTTTATTGCATGCACTTGGTAAATTCATTACGTATTCAATTAGTAAATTGCTTTAACTTATTTATGATTTTTATTCATATTATCTTTTTTATGACATTAATATTAAATGGCAAGGGTGGCTGATTTATATTAAAATAAAGTTTTTGGAACATTTCTGTATCAATGACACATGATTGATTGCTTTAAAAAAATAAAATTGTACCAATCAATCAAAACTTCAAATTTTGTTTACATCGATTTATTAAATTAAATAAACAATTTAAGTATGTGGCCGGAATTATTCGCATTTCCTGTGCAGATGATACAACAGCGATTCAAGATGTGAGTTGCGAATAAATAAAATTAAAAAACATTTTTAAGCTTGCGCGTGTCCTCACTTAAAATAATAGGTTTAAATTTATTTGTATAAACCAAACAAACAAAAAAATGTTTAATTAAGCAATATAAATAATAAAAAAAGCAAACCAACTGAATGCTCAACTCCACTGACATCCGTTTACTATGATGTTTTAGTATTAAAAGCATGACCGTAATTTTTAATACAAGTAATAACAATATTTAAAAAACACTAAACACGAAATGATAGTAAAAATAACTTATCTGAAATAAAATAATAACTCTAAATTTCATACCTTTTAAAAGCATACACTATTATTCAGCTAAATTAAAACACCCAACCACGCATCAAAAGCAGCACAACAGACCATTCCATGTATCTGGTAAAAGAATAAATTTAAAAAAATTTGACTAACGCTTCTGACTGTTGATGTTTTTTTTTGCACGTTTTTTATATTATATTTTCTTCTTTAAACAATTTAATTTAAATAATAATAATCATTAAGTATTTAATTTTTTAATTTCACCAAAACAAAGCATAAAAACGCTGGTTTTATTAATTTTTTATTTTTTAAACCAAAAAAGCCAACACCCAAAGATGTTTAGTGAAAGTACAAATTGTTGTTACTTAAGAGCTAATCTCATAAAATTATATAAATGGATTATTAATACAAAAAATAATGAAGACAAAAAAAATTGAAATTAAACTAAAAGCTCATTAATTAAAAAATATCTTAATTTATTAATTAACAAAATTCAATTAGGCATAAGGATCGATACGAGAAATTATCACTAATGAAAGAATTTTCATATCAATTTTTTTATTCATAAAAGATTGGTAATATAATATCAATTAATAAGTAATGGTTACAATTTTCTAAAATATTGACAAATACTTAAAACCTAAAAATAAAAATAAGCTATATAATTGGTGCTAATTGGAATCAACGAGAAATGGCCGGCCACGAAGACCATGACAACTTTTAAACTAAAATAAAATATCTTTTACGCAAAAATGTTTTGTAATAAAGCTGATCAATTCAATTATCTGTATATTAAAAATAATTAAGAATCACCTTTAATTGCTCAATTACAGCACTTGTTTTTAAAAATTTAAAAAATTTTTTATGAATATTCCGGTTTCCGACGTGCTTTTCGTATCCGGTTACATCAATGCTGCGTACACTTTTCTTCTATAAGAATAAATTCTTAAAAAATCTAATGTTGATTTTTTCAGTCAAATATTAAATTTTAAAGTTATTTGACCATAAAATTTAGGAGAACATTTTATAAAAAACCCAGATTTGCATTTAATCAAAATCTCGAGGAAAGCGTCTTTATTATTGCCAAATTGGCTGCTTTCAGACGACTGTACTCTATTTAAAGTTTTAAATTACTAGCAAAATTAAAAATTCTGATGAATTTTCTTTACAAATCGTAAGAGGATTTATCGTTAAGCTGCAACAAAATCATTGTAGAAAAGAGGTCGAATGTATATTGTTTCGAAAAAAATTAAAAATAATATAAATTTTATAAAAAACCTTTAAAAAATATTTTTTTTTAGGTTTATATTAATTTAGTAATGAAAATTAAATTTAACGTTTGTGTTAAAAATTCAGCAACACGAAAATGTTTATTAAAGTTTATATAATGAATCTTTAAAATATTATAAAAAACAAAATCCAGTTAATGAAAAGCATAGTAAACTAATCAAATTATTTTACATTAAATTTTTTTTAAAAATAAATAAATTGTAAGGTTTCCCTTGTCATATTCGGTTTGAGCAAACAGTTTGAAGTACGTAAGAGGAAAAAAGGCTCTCGACACCGCTTAAACACATAAAAGCAAAACCAAAATTACTTCAAATACCACATTTATCTATTAATATTATCAACATCGTTTTTACCACAAAGCAATAAAATTTAATTTTTTTATTTTATTATAACCATATTAAAATTTATTCAAAACATTTGATTTAAACACAACAGTGTTTGTGATACTTAAATAATTTAATTAAATGGTGAGGCATTGCACTGCCGGTTAATAATTAGATTTAACACTTTGACGTGAGCGAAAGCAAAATTATTTCAATTGTTTGAAAATGTTAAAAATGCATCACGGCGATGTATAATTAAATAAATAACGTATAATCCAATTTGAAGAATTCAATTAAATAATGAATGCATTTGAGCCTAATACATGAGATGGTTGCAAAAGCTTGGAAATAAAATAGAAAAAATGTCTGGCTAAGATTAAACAAATATAGAAAAATTATGTAAATAAAAACAAAAATAAATTATTGTAGCTTTATGTAGTGAAATTGAAGTATTGATGCTATTCGCTAATAATGAATTAAACAATTTTAAAGTCAATTGCGTATAAATGAAGTCAGAGAAGTCGCGACTCCGCGTAAACTGATTCAAAAAACATATTCAAAACGCCACTAAGTATAAAAACTTTTGATTTTATTATTTAAAAAATTGTTAGTTTAAATTTGAAAAAAATTGTTGCTAAATTTGTTACTATTTTTAATACATGAGAAGCTAAATAACATTCACGTTGCAGTTGGGCAGTGCGAATTACGCCTCGGACAGATCCTAACTGTATTTTCAGCGTCGCGACTACATGAATGGCAAGGGATTTAAAGTATAATATTTAAGAAAAAGGAATAAACGCAACAAAAAAAAATATTTGAAAAAGCTCAAATAATAGTTATAATATAAATTTCTAATAGATATATATGTCATAATAAACCAAAGCGCAAGAGTGCGGTCAGCTTCGTGATTACGGGTTATAAATAAATTTTTAAATGTTTTAAAATATAATTATTTAAAAAACTGATCATTTTTATTCAATGCTAAACACATTTAAAATAATAATAAAAAACTACAAGCCATGAAGGTGGTATAATATTGAAAAAGTACTTTTTATATACACTTTTTCAACAGACCAAAAGCAATAAATTTTTTTATGTTTAAATTAAATTACGCAAAAATTTAGAAAAAGAATGCAGAAATGATGTGGTAAAAATAATGAACTGCATAAAGTAATAAAAAATATATAAATTGATAAAATGATTAATAATTGCATTTCTTTTGATATCACCTATAAATCTTTTGCAATATGTACAAAGCACTTCACGGCCTCATATTTATAAGCAATATGAATTATTAGTAATAACAATTTATATTATGAAGTTGAAAATTGAATTTAAAATAAAGTAATATAAATTAAAGGCGCCCAGAAAACAGATTAATTTCCAAGTCTTTAAGCAAAAAAAGCTAAACAACCTTTGTTCATTTAGATAATAATTAAAAATACAAATATTTAGACAAACAAGCATTACAGTAAATAAAAGTCCCAAATTTAAATAAAAACAAAATTTATAAATAAACCCATTTTTTTATTTAAAATTGAATTAGAATGAATTAACTGAATATTAAACAATGTTAATTGATAATATGATCAAAGTAATTAATGCAACATTAAGAAGTTGAATGACAATTTGCTAAGAACAACACATACATATAAAATTGTTTTATAACATTTATGCTAATTATGCTAACAAAGCTTTAAATCATTTTTGGTTATGCAAGTATAATTAAGTTACATAACTTACAATAAAATATAAAATATCATGGATCATCATCCGCATCTGCAAATTAAAGAGGTTGATTTACAAAACGTAACAAATTCTTTAAAGTAAACCCTCATTTAATTTAATTATGGCTTAAACGACGATCGTGCCTAGGCCTGGGGACAATGAGGGCGTAACAGATTTTGGGAACGGCGCGTTGTTTACACGCACGCCCAGCTGAAGGCGAAACTACTCATTAAAACTTTGCTTTTTAAATGTGAAGCCGAGAGAAAAAATTGAATCGATTTATGACAAAGTAATTATTATTGTTCGAATGAATAAACTTTGTTTAGTAAATAATTATATTTTAATGAATAAACATAATTAATTGTTCTGAAAAAATTATAATTTGCATTCAAGTGAATGAAATATACACGATTCCAAATTCTGCTGTGCATAATGTATGTACTTATATTTTTCTAGAACTCATGACAATTTTGAATTTGCTTGCACGAAATTAATTTTTTGCCGCAATCACGTGAATATCTGGGCCAACCAACATGTTTGTGAAATGAACACCTGATCGAAATGACTAGCATTAAAACAGCATCTGACCACATTGTTTCGCCAGTAAACATGTTGAAGATGAATAGTAATTGATAAATATATAAGTAAATATTTCTAAAATCTTAATAAACTTCTAAAAATAGTTAAAAATAGTTTATAATTGTAATTCAAATAATGTTAAATAATTGATTAAATCAAATTATCAAAAAATTCATCGTTCTAATGTTTAAATACAGTTTTAAAATTTGCACCGCAAAAAATATAGGTAAAATATTTAATTACAATCTTTTTTAGAATTTAAATAAAAACACTAAAACAATAAGTTTTTATTCGAGTAAATTAATTAGGATATTAAAATGTGTAACAAATTAAGTTTATGCTTTTCTAAAACTATTTCATGCAGATTATTGGCTTAAAAATAATTAATAGTAATCAGAAGGTATGAATTAATTATTCAATGAATAAACAATACCCTGAAATAAAGGGTACAATAAATGAAAAAAAATCATAATAATTAAAGATATATTTAAATTATCGTATACTAAAAATTCGAATAAATTAAATAGAAAGACAAAACGTAAATTTAAAACAACTCTCTGAACTAAATTTTTTATTCAAGAGACAAAATTTTACTGAACGTGAAAATGAAATAATCAGTCTTATATTAATCGTGCTAGCATTAGAAATGATTAAAACTAAAGATAATGCTGGATCTATAATTTCTACTACCAATTATAAGACAGATGAGATATATTCGTACACTTTTGCTTGCTGAAAAAGAAATGATTATATTAAATATGTATAAAAAATGAGGAATAAAATCAGATATATTTAATCATTTTTACTCATCCTCAAGCCAATACAAAATAAAATATGTTTGAATCGTGATTTGTTAATGCTAAACATAAAATAAAAAAACAACCCCAAATTTTTGCAAAGAAATTTTAATTAACATATTCTATACTTAATTTTTCAGATTCTTACACATCTGACACCGAACAAAACAGTAATAACTTTTGAAAAAACAATATGATACGGTAAACGTAGAAACATTAAAAAAGATTTTTAAATGAACATGAAATCAAATAATATAATTTTTAACAAATTCGAAAATCAATTGTATAATTAAAAAATTATAAATTAAATGTGAACGAACAAATGAAAAAACAATGTCGGAATTTAATTATTATGACAGGAAAATGTAAACAACAAAAACATTACAAACATCTAATAACAACAAAAATAATCCTTCGACAATAACTACAAAATCTACTACAGCTGTTCAAAACTTTATAAAAAATGTATTAATCTAAATTTTCCAATGGCCAAGAGATATTTTATATCTCTAATTTATTATTTAATGCTTCCTATGAATGCGTGTATCTAAAACAAATATAGAAGTAAAAAGCTAAATGTAAAAAGTAAAAAATTAAGATTTTAATTATATCATTTACATTTAAATTTATAACATATTTAAAAAATAATATTACGTCAGAAAAGATTTTTTGAAAATTTATAAAGTTTAATATTAAAAAGCATATTTTTGGTTACCTGTAAAAATGGATAAAAGTTATAAAAATATGTAATTTGAAATTATAAAATTTTCTAAAAAATGTTCCAAAGGCCAAGAGATGTTTTATATCTAATTTATTATTTAATGCTTTCTATGAATGCGTGTCTCTAAAACAAATATAGAAGTAAAAAGTTGCAACGATAACATAACGCCGAGTTTAAATGGCATTTAAATAAATAAGACTCAAAACAATTTTGAAAAACAAGTAACACTTTTTATTTTTAAATTTTTTTTTAATTGAAATATTAATGGGACTGAAATGTATATGGACGGTAACACAAATTTCATTCTCTCCCCGCGACGAGTTCAGAAAGTGAACGACTTTTCTCCACAGCTGGCCCTCCAAACGACTTGCAAAAAAAATTTTTCTCAGAAAACTTGCGAAGTTTTTGATCCTTCACCATAATTTACAATATAACTGGAGTTTCTATAGCGTAAAAAAAATTTGGCTTTAGAGTTTTATTAAATAATTTTTGAAATTTAAAATATGCCGGAATTATTAAGTTAGATACTAAAAACAAAATAAATAAATTGGAAAAAATTAATGAAGCATCTTGATCAAGTAAAGCACGAAAGACCGAATTAGGAAAAGTCGTTGAAGTTATATTATGAGCTTTAATAAAATTTATAACCTAAAAAAATGTATAGAATGATGATATATTTAAAATGTCGCAAAGCACAATTTTAATAATAATTACTAATTTTCTGTTTATAATTTATTTACATTACCTTGCGAGAAATAATACGAAAAACCAAACCGATAAAGCTAAGTGGACCAATTTAAAGCTTTAAATAAATAAGCAAATACCCCAATCAAATCAATCGTTTAAAATCACAAAATTCTCCTTGATATAAGCAATAATATACAAATGTTATATCAAAGAAATTTTGAGTGTTTGATAAATAAATGGACGTTAAAGCAAGCAATTATTTTAATGCTAACCAGAATTCGAAAACAAATTTAAAAAGCGATATAATCAATTAAAACTGTTAAAGTGCATTGGTAGATTAATAACATGATTTAAAATATTACTTGATAAATTGATAGGGCAAATATAAAAAACAATATTTAAATGTATGGTAAAATTGTTTATTAATAACAATAATATGATTTGTCTATTTTAATTTTATCAGAGTATTTCGTTTAATAACCAAAAATATCTCATTTTTCTAACCATAAATCGAAAATCGTTTTGCCAAAACGATAAAAAATTTTTTGAAGATTTTGATGGAATTGTTAAAAAAATGGTCTTGATTTTTAAAAACAAAGGGTACCCCTATGATTTTTTTCTCAAGTTTAATGAAACAAATAAAAAATTTTTATGTCTTCAAAAAATATTAAATCTAAAATAATTTTAATTACCATCAAAGTTCGTAAAGAGAAAAAAAAATCATTTACAAAGTAGGGGGTTCGAACCCACAGCCCCAGGCATCACATATCACTCACCATTACATCACACCAGGGAGTAAAATATAAAGAATAAAAAAGAATTTCATTAGGAAAAGTTGAACCTTAGACAAAATTGAATTAAGGCACACAGTTTAACAACTGCGCCACGTGAGATCATAATGAATCTTTGGAAAATTTCAAATATATTACTCAATCAAGTTCAATTCTTCAATTTTTACCCTGTTCTAGCTTGGCCTGTTCTGTTCCTGTTCTGTTCCTGTTCCTGTGCTGTTCTGAAATCTTAGAACAGAACAGGAACAGAACAGGCCAAGCTGGAACAGCAAAACGCTGGTAAACAATTCATGACAGGCAACTGAAGGCTGTTTTTTTAAACAAAAAAAAATTTAAATCAATCTGAAAACACAAAATTAAATATAAAATTGAAGCTTTTATAAAACATTATAAGTTATAAATAATCAAATATTATTTATGTTAAAAATATTTAAAAAATTATTATTTTATATTTGCAGTTAAAAAAATAACTCGCTGTCTGATAATTATATTTATAATTAGATGACTATTCGATGAATTTTAAAACTTTTTCAATTATAAATAGTTTAAACGCTGTCTCATCGTCTATCTGCGTCACTTTCGCAATTACATTTATTAATAAATCTTTTGATGATTTATGATAATATTTGGAAATAAATTATTTTATATATTTTTAAAACTCAAATGTCAAATCTTCAAGATATCCATTTTTTAAAAACAATTTAAAATAGTAATTTTTGAATAATTTTAAATAATATCAATGCTATCGATAGTTTTATAACATATTTACCAACCTAACATATTGATTATGCCGATCTAACATTTACTGTCAGTTTGCACTTTGATTGGAATATATGTGTTTGTGTTTAAATTAAATAAGTTGAATTAAAGATAAAAAATAAAACAATGTTTCATTATATTATTGCTAAATATAAGAAATTTTGTACGAACTTCACATTTTTAAAATTTTATAACATGATTATTTTGTTTTGCCTTAATTTTGAAGATGTAATTGATAAATAAAATTTATTATACTTATAGAATAAAATTATTATTTGGGTATTTGGACACAAAACAAGCTGAAGTGCATTTAAGGTTGTCATTTATTAATTTACCATTATTTCTTTTCTGATCCATTCGATGTGAGTAGTCAGGCTTAGAATAAAAATCGATTATAACAGGTAGAAAATTTATTGTTATTAATGCCAAGTTAAAATGAATATATCTTTTTTTTACTAGGATTGTGCTGCAGTTTTGTTTGTCGTTGGCCCAGTAAGCTAAACAAAATTACGAATTCACAAGTGAAGAACTTTAACAACCACACAAATGCACGTTTTATTGCTGCAGCTGGATGGAGCCCATTTACGTTGCCACACATCGCAACGTTTCTTAACTTATTGATAACGATAAAAGAGAACAAAAAAAAAATATAAAAAAACAGATAAGAGTACACGAAGTGACTTTGAGGGAAATGAGCAGAAAATTCCGTTTAAAGAATTTTGCTGGCACTTTATAAATCAAATATTTTTAATTCTTTACTTTTAAAATTTAAATTTGAAGGCTTTCCCGCGCTACAATGTGCGGCTGCCAAAGGTCATTAAAAGTTAAAATGAAATACAAATTTAAGAAAAAGCAATAAATATTCATTAAAAAATTGTTAAATAAGTAGATATTGAAGCTAACAATAACATTTAAATTAAATAAATTAAACATAAAGTATTAATATCTATTGATGACAAAAGAGAGGCCAAATGAAAACCAAAATAGACTTGAAGAAAAAAAATGAAAACATTTTATTTACTGGATAGTTTTTATGACAAATAAAATCAAATTAATTAAAAAGATTCTGAATAAAAATAAAGCTAATAATTTTAGAAAATAATTAAAGTGCTAAATAAATATAAACAAAAAAATTTGACGAAAAATCCATCGCTGATAACAAATAAAGTAATAAAAACTGAATGATTGAAAAATGTTTTCAAATATTAGACTTCTTTATTTTAACACAAATTTGAGGTAGAGTAATCTATTTTAAAGGGCGCGAAAGCCGCTGACAAATGAGAAGCGAAACACGCGTTCCATGAAGGCTGAAGGCGGATACGCCGTTGTATTCTACTACCTGCCGTTAGCAGAGAAAAAAACTCTGAGTAAGTATTAAAATACAAAAAAATTATGACAAATTATTTATTAGCATAAAATAAACGATAAGTTAATCAAAATTTTTTTATAAATTAAAATAATATTTAAGTATGTTTATTATCTTTTTTCTTTAATCACAAATTACAGCTAAACAGACTACAAAGTTATGACATCGCACCGCCAATATATATAATAAATAATTTATTTTTATAATGAATTTGTAAATGCGATAAGAGTTGAGCATTAAGACCAAAAAATTAAAAATTAGAATTAACTAGCTTACATTTAATAATCGTTATACGAAACCAATAATTGAAAAAAATCAATTACCGTATTAAAAAAGGATCATGTTTACTCGAAGAAAATTTTTTGAAATAAAAATCTTTTGATTAAATAAGTTTAAGTATCTTTCAACATAAATGGCAGACCAGACTATTATTGATAGAAAAGATAAAAAAAATTTTTTTTAGTCATTCATTGTTAGAAAAAAATAAATATAAAAAAAGTCCTCAAAATTATAATATATAATGCCGACAATAAAGTTGATGGACAATATGCAATGTGACCGCCAAAGTCAAAAATCATTTATTATATAACTAAAAAATAAATTAAAATTCGCCGCGCCTGCACACTTACTGCAATCAAGAGGAAATACATAAGCTAAATAATTAACAATAAATAAAATTAAAATAATTGTACTCTAATATATAAATCCAATTATTATAAAAGAAAAAATAAATATCATTTTAAAAAATATTTAATTCATAACAGTTATGAATTCAATGAAAATATGATATGAAGTTATTTAATCTAATTATAAATTTTATTGAAATTAAACCCGAATATTATGCATCAAATATTGATATTAGAATAACACAAAATATTTTCATGAAATAAAAATATTTCCAAAAAATCAAACTCAAAAAATATTTTCAAAAAATAAAAAGATTAGCTTTTAATTTATCTTCTACATACTTTGTATCAATTAAAATTTAATTTAGCTAAAGATTAAATATAATTATAGCAAAAATAAGTTTCATTCGTACCAAAATATGCAAAAAATAAAATATATTTAAAAAATCAACCCAATCCTTTTTCAAATCGTTAAAAATGGATAAAAATAACTATGCAACTTAATTTTTGAAAAATACAATTAAAAGTACAAGACAATTAAATTGCAAATTATTACTTAAAAATCAAAATAATTTTTTCAATAAACGAAAAAGCTCAAATAATGTACTATTTATAAATTTCAAAATTCGGAGGAAAATCAAGAAATCAATAAAATCTCTAACATTATAAATATACTTTTTGAAAATAGCAAAAAAGTATTTAGTCTACCATTTATTTCTGTTCAAAATATGTAGCTGTATGATTCGAATTTAAGTATTTTTTATTAAATTATCTAATAAGACACTAAAAGACTTTAAAACGGAGTTTAAAATTGATATTTATCGATTATAAAACGATATTATTACCAGATAGCAAATATCATTTGAATTTAAACATTAAACACAACTAAAATAATACTATTAACACCTTAATACTAACAAGATAGTTAAAACTAACTAAAATGTTTGTTTCAATAAATAATGATACACTTATTTAAACAAAAGTCAAACAAATTAAAATAAAAAATACTATATAATATTTTATAAGCCTGAAAACGGTGGTATAATAAATAATTTTCATTTAAACAATAATTGATGACAATTTTAGTTTCTGGATAAATACAACGGATTTGGGACTTTGAACAACATTAGCGGTCTCTATTCGGAAAGCAAGCTACAAGCAACAATATTTGGAATTTATTTAAAATAAACACAACTTTTATAATGAAAAATTCCAACAACAACTTATTAAGACAATGACGACAGGAAGCCATTTTTAATAAATATTTTGAAGATTTTTTGCAAAGGCCTTTTTGATGAGATTCAAATGTCATAAAATTTATTTCCTATTTAGATAGCTTATTAATTATATTATTGTAACTATTTATAAGAGCTGTATAATTATGGACAAGCATTTAATTTTGATTATTGTATGTAAATTTGGTTAGTATCTGCGGCTTTGTTTCCTTTTATCATTCATTAATTAAAAATATTTTAGTATATTAAATGGGCTCTAGTATTTTAATCAAATTTAATTCTGTGTAAATGAATTTACCTATTTGCGTGCTTTGAGGTGCTTTTATTTCATGTAGAGTGGATTGTCGAAGTTTTTGTAAAGGATTACTCTGTGGTACAGTCGCTTTTTTAATAAAAGAATTGTGTCCAATTATTAATAGTTTAAAAATCTAATTTTAATCTAATATATAGTTATTTATAATTTAGTTATTTCTATTTTTGTTATCTTTTATTTTAATATCAGCAATTACAATAAAGTTGATTTTATCTTTTCTAACTTTTACGGCTGACTTTTGATTTTAATTTATCATTATATAAATTCTTCCAAAAAGAAATCGTTTTCGCTTTTTTTGATCATTTCATTTCATTTTAATTTATTTGTTTTTTTAAATATACAATTAAAAGTTGAAAGATTTTTTTACTTACAATATTTTAAGTTTTATCCATGCTCGAAGCTTGTATAAAAATATTTCATTTAATTTAAGTCAATTCCTACGAGATTTCTACAATTCGTTAGTCCAAGCTCAAACTCGCCTTTTTGCTTTAGTTATTTTTTATTTTAAATTCAATTCGTTCTAATAAACAAAATCAAATTTCCTGTTCTTCTACACTTAATAAAATTATCATCAATATTTCACTGAGTAACATGAAACCATTTACTCGAACAAGCGCCATTAACCACTAAAAAAAGCATTAAAAAGTGACATATTCACCTATATAAAATTGGCAATTTATGTCTTAAATTTTTAATTTATTAAGAAAAAACTAAAACAAATAAAAAAAAACCATACAAAACAAAAGATTAAACATATTTGTATTAAATTAATTTATTATAGTTTCATTGTGTAAATATAATGTTTAATAGCTGTAATCAAACACTTCTTTAAACAAAAGTTTTAAAATAAGGTATTAAATGGAAATATGTTAATTAAAATACAACTTATAAACAAATAAAGGCAATCAGAATAAGGGAAGTTGGAAAATAAATAATAAAGAAACAAACTTGCTTCTATTAAAACCAAAGCTCAATTACATTGTTTTATGAATAAAAAAGGTACACTTTATTTTTAAATTATTGCACATAAACAATCAATATAGTTTATTTTTAACATGTGAGATCAAAAACTTATTTGAATGATTGTATTGGTTTTTATTTTATTTACTAAAGGTTTTAAATTGAGGGTATAAATAACCTTTTATTTTCGAGAAATACTCTACATTACGTAGTTAATTTTTAACGACTACAAAAAGCGATTCAATCCGTATCAAATTCCTCAAAATTTGCGATTAAAATATTTAATTCTATATTCACGCAATGCATGTTATTATTGCTTTAGAATTTAATCTATTATATATTATTAAATTGTTAAAAAAAGCTTTATCCAAACACCATAATAAAATTTAATAGCAATATTCATCATCTATCAATAAAATTTGCAGTTTATTCTTGAAAACCCTTAATTTATACAAAAATAAAAACAATTTTATGAAATAAACTATACATAATAAATGTATTAAATAGTAATATTAAATGCTTTGCCATTCAAATAAATATTTATTTAAAGAATGAACTTTATAAAGAATAATTCACAACAGTTGAAGGTTTAGTGGTTAATCAAATTTAAAAAATTCATATTATATTGATTTTAACAACTGAAATGCATTAAACGTTCTCATAAATCATTTGCCGAATAAACTCTATAAATATTAAATAAATTCATTCCTGTATAAATTACAATTAGTATAAAACATAAATACTTTAAAACAAAATTAACAAAAATGAAAACCCTTGTTCAGATTTATTGGTGAATTGTTATCTTATTTTTTTAATTTTGTTTGTAGCTACCAATTGTTCTTCTGTCAGCTAATTTGTATATTATTATATTAAACAAAAATAATAAAAAAAAATGCAAATAGTAGTTGTTAGACTTGTGCATGTTGTTTGTTTGTTCTCGACAACGGCAAACTAAGACAACAAGCGGCTCAAATGAGCACCCACATTAAAATCATTTTCTAGGAATCATTTTTACAATTGTTATTTTTAAGCTATTCGGCTTTAATCATACATTTGATCAAAATGCAATAAATCATTCTTTATAAAGATCACAAGCAAAATTTTTTATCATGATAAATTTAATTATAAGCATAAAATTTAAACTGAATTTTTATTAATCAACAAAAAGCTTAACGTTTGCTCAATTTTGCAACAAACCAAATAAATTTTATAAAAAAATCAATAAATTTGAAGATATTAAAAACTCAAAAAAATTGGCGACGATAAACAAATATTAATTGCAAAACAAACTTAACATCAAACATTAAGTCCATTAAAAAAAGAAAACATAAGTAAAAAATTACAATTTGATACTGAATAAATTGTTCATTTTTAGCAAAATTCAAAAAATCATAAATTTTGCATAATAACAGAATAAAAAATTATTAAAAATATTTAAAAAAAAAAATTTTGGTTGTAAGTTCTACTTTACAATATAACTTATCATGGCAATTCGAGGGATTTAAAAACAAAATTTTAGTTGGCATAAGTCAAATTTTATAAAATATTAATCAATTTAGTAACAAATTGCAATTAAAAAACAATTAGGAAAATACGCGCAACCATCTGGTTAAGAAAAAATTGTACTGAGAAGCAAGAATATAAAAAACTGAAAAATTACTGATTTCCAATATATAATAAACACGTCTCATAAAATTTTATTTTATAAATAATTTAAACAATTATTTACCTTTATTTTTTTACATCAGTTAGCGTGGACGATACGATACGACTTAGACTTTTTCGACCTTTAAACATCAATAATTGTATTTTAGAATTAATTGAATTATGTAACAAATGCAGCGAGAATAGTTAAGATTTAAAAATAATAAATAAAAAGATAAAAACGTAAAATAAAAAATTGTAAAAAAAGAATGATAAATATTAAAAAAAATGGAGAGATATGTAAATGCTTTTAAACTAAAGTTTAATACAACTATTAATGAGTAGTCAAAAACTCGTGAAAGGTCGTGAAAAGAAAAAAACAGAGGAAGGGACAAAAAATTGCCCATGCCCTCCTAGGCGGCAGAAAATTTTAGTTTTCAGAATTAATTCGTAATAAAATATACTATTGTAATTCATCAACATTGATAAAAAATGTATAAATAAACCATAAACAGCATGCCTTATTTTTATCAACCAAAAATTTGAAGGATTTATGTGGTTCGTATGGTGATGTTTATTTATGTATGGATGGATTATTTACTCAAATATCAATAATAATATAATTTAATCATTCTATCATGATAATGATTAAACAAATATAACAATGACATTAAAGTGACCAACCAGTTAATGAATAAGTATTCTCATCGGGCTGTATTTTTAAAGATACCCATTACCTAGTTTAAAATAAAAAATACTGAGAATTTCAGATTGATGGCGACGGCGGAAAAGATATAATAATTAATAATATAAAGGACAATGTGAAAATTAGTAGATCCTTTAATTACGAGGTAATAATAAAAATTAAGATATTATTTAATGTAGAAAGTGAGAAAGTTTTTAGAGCACGCAATTGTCATATGTGGTTAATCATGCGCCTAAAATAAACATAATAATTTGTTTTAACGATTTATCATAACGAAATGATCTTTTTTTACAATGATAAACCTAATACAATAATTTTCAACGAATAAATTAATTACTCTTAATAATCATCATAGCTTATTAAAAATAAAACATAAAATTTTAACTTAGCTTCATTATTTTATCTCAATTACATTAAACCAGGCATGGACACGGTTACCCGTAACCGCGGTTATCCGCGGTTAACCGCGGTTACCCGCGGTTAACGGTTATGGAATTTAAAAGGTCGCGGTTACGGGCGGTTAACGGTTATGAGATTTTGAGGGCGGGCGGTTACGGTCGGTTAACGGTTATGACCTCTAAAACCGCGGTTAGCCGTCGTATCCGTTATTTTTTGGCTGCTGAGGATTGAGATGATTTGCCTTATAATTTCTTTGACTTTTATTCACATTTCACCAAATCACTTTATCGATCCGATGGCTTAGTGGTGAAACTCTCCGACTGGTTTTATTTATTCTAGGTTCTAGCCCCACCCGCTGTAATCGTTTATTTATATTTTAATATCCCTTCTTTTTAGTATTCTTACAATTTTTTACAAAAATTTTAGCTATAAAAAGTAAAATTCTAAGTGTTTACATAAATAATTAGTGCATTTTAAAACGTTCAATCACCTAAATTTGACAATTTTTCTTAGCATAAGTCGGTAAATATTCAATTTTTTCTCTCGGCGGCGGCTATCGGCACCGCCGAACCCCCACACCGCCCAAAAAATATTTTATAAATCTAAAGCGCAAAAAACACAGAAAAAAATTTCGCTGATCGGTCGCGCTTTGTTAGATTTTTAATCATGAAAGTGTTAGAAAGAGATTTAAAAATTTTATTCATTGACAAAATCTGATAAAAATCACTTGTTAAGTTCAATACACATCAATTTTGATTTAATTTTAGAAGGACGCCACATCACGATCGGAAAAAAATAGTTTTGAAAAATCGATTGTTCAAAATCTGGAAAACTTTATTGATTTTTAAATAATGCGGTTAACCGCGGATAACCGCGGGCGGTTAACGGTTATGAGATTTTGAGGACTGGCGGTTACGGGCGGTTAACGGTTATGAGATTTTTAAGACGGGCGGTTACGGACGGTTAACGTTTCTAAGTGTTTGAGGACGGGCGGTTACGGTTAAGGAAATTCATAACCGTGTCCATGCCTGCATTAAACAACAATTCATGAATATAATAAATCGATATATTTTTGGAAAAAACTCAAAACGGTGATGAGTTATAGAGTATATGCATTTATTTAAGGAGGAGCAAGTATAATTTACATTGAAGTCACGGACAAATTAACAAAGGACATTGGAACAAGAGTGCATAAATGATTGAAAACATAAAAACAATTTAAAAATAAATCTGTGTTCAAATTGAATGATTTTTATTGTGGGTTTCAATTAAAAAAAACCTCTAATTGGATAGTTGCATTTTAAAAATGTTATAAATGTTAAAAAATTCAATTATAAATAAATAAGCCCCTTAAAAATTCGTGTTTATGTTGTTGACAAACCAACTTTATAGACGCCCCATTGATTTTTAAACCCAAAAACAATTGAACAAATTTATACCTTTGTACACCTTCTGACAAAATATATACTAAAACATTGTTTTGATATCCAAATTAAATTAGACCCAATTGCATTCATTTGATATTGAAAATTACAAAAATGAATTTAAAAAATACGCCGATTATTTATTTAAAATCAACATAACTAATTTCTTTTCTAAAATAATATCTAAAACCACGCACATATTCGGCATGAACATTTTTTTCTGCATTAATTGTCTTCTGCTACAAGTAACAGCATAAAAATTACAAAACATAACATTTTTATATTAAAAAATATTCTGAGTAATCTATGTAATCGAAAAATAGTATGAAGTTTTCGTCAATAAAATAATAGTCAAATTATAATACTAAAATACATTGTCTCATAATGAATTACAATAAGTCTTGAAAGTTCATATACACGAGCAATGCCCCAAATATTTTTTAAAAATAAATTCATTCAAATTTTCATTCAACCTAAGTTTGGGCATTGCCACCTATAATTAACAAATTACTAATTGAATCAATTAAACAAGTTCAATATACACCAAAAAATATTGTTATAAAGAAATTCTCCAATTAAAAAGTAAATAAAATGATAAACATATAAGAGAGCCTATGGTGAGTGAGATCATTTATATTAAACATTTTTAGCATGGCTAAAGTTGCATACTCAAGGCAAAGATGCAATAAACAAATTCTCCTAGGTCGTCTTGGTGGGTTAATTTTATGTAATATATATACAATTCAAGTCATGGAAAAATATAAAATTTCGAGAATAGTTAAAAAGCTCTGATTTTTGCTATGATACGATTTCACAAACAAAATAACTCTTTATTCAAAAATTAATAAATAATATAAAGTAAATTGAAAACATAAATGGACACAAAAATTGTATTTTGAAATAAAGTCAAAATAAAATCATTTATACTTAGGGTGTAACATAAGTTTCCGGAATTTTTCTTAGTAATAAAATTTTTTATTACAAAAAATCATTGAAGCACAATCATGACTCAAAATATTCACCATTATGATCGATAACAAGTTGCCATTTTTCTGGATATATTTTTATCCCCAGTCATTGGAATGGAGCTGAGCTATGAGCTAAAACCCAATTTTTGCTTTTTTTGAACCTGGTCTGTTTGAGACTCTATTTTTCTTTTACAGTACAAGATTATCGTTATTTGAAGTTTTGAGTATGAAGAAACAGATTAAAGAAGCCACTTGCAAAATTTGAGGTTTATTGCTCCACCCATTAATTTTTTATGAAACTCCAAACTTTGCTACAGCAGAAATTTTGAGGCAAAAATGGTCCCTTTTTGGGACAATTTTTGGGCAATATGATTCAAAAAATCGTAGAAAATTTTTTGCTGAACGAAAAATCTTTAATTTTTGCTGACTTGATAAGCATGTTTACGCTCCCAAAAAGCATAAACTGGGCTTGGTCAGTCTCAAAGCCCCCGAGATAGGAGCCCTCAAAAGCGGGCAACGGACTCCCGGGCCGCAGCTAATCTTCGAGGTTCTGCTCGCTCTCTCGAAATTTGGCGTACCAATCGTACACTGTTGTTTTGGAGACAGCTTCTGGATCCTTTGCATTGATGATGTTGCGCAACGCTCGGGCAGGTTTACGGCCAGAATCAAATTCGTATTTGATAAGGGTCCGAATTTCAGATTTTGACATAATTGGCTTAAAATCAGTAAATAAGTCTTAGAGTTGCGATCAGATTAAATTTTGCTTAGTTTTTGTAGAGCACCGAATGCTCTATAAAATAAAAAATAGTTCAAACAAAAGCATCGAAAAAGAGAGGAGTTATGACTTTTTCAATTTTGTATTTAAAAAAGTTCCGGAAACTTATGTTACACCCTAAGTAATATGTAAATTATGTAATTGATGCTCAGTTCCACTTCGATGCCACCGGTACGAAAATACCAGATGATACTCCGAGCAACAATTTTTCTTAATATAATTATTCTCAACATGACATAAATAAAAAGCCAAAAGGAGTGCGAACAGAAAACTGGCTTGATCCATCAAAGCTACCACTTGACACAACAATGCAATTTATTTATTGGTGGTCAGGAAACATTGCATAAGGAGGTCACGGAAAGAATGTTTTTAATAAAATTGATATAATCAGAGATTTTAATTTTAAAACCAGTTGACTTATTTTTTGGTTGCTTTCATTATTAAGTACAAAAAATCTAGCTTCATAATTGAAATTAATAATTTGAATTAATCCCATTTAACATCTATTAAATTATAAAGGCGTAGACAAATAAATCCTTAAAAATTAAAATTTAAAAAAAATAAAAAGATTGATATATAATTAAACTTATACACTCTTAAAAATCTAACATAAAGCAAAGAAAAAAAAAATTTAGGTAATAAAAGCAAAACTTACTGGACTCATAAATTTTGACCATCTTCGCAGAATGCCATATATTAACAAAATTCAAGGAATGGTGCTGAAATAAATTTAATTAATTTTGAAATCCGCTTTCTAAAAGCATAACTAAAAATTAATATTAGAAAACCTCCGAAAGTATTAAATAAAATTATTAATGTGTAAAGTAAGACAAAATATAATTTACAAAACCCCTTACTTCAAGCTGAATGAATATTCTTTTAACAAAAGAGTGCGAACGATTAATAAAAAAATGTTCTTACAATAATTCATATTTTAATTAATGAAATGTAACAAATTCTAGCTTCAAACATGTGGCTATTAAAGAAAGCAGCTGAATGCGAATGAGCTGGCGTCAGTTGCGGTGATCCACCCAATTTGTATTACAACATTCTTTAAAAAAATTTAAACAGAAACAATAAATTTTACCGTTTAGTAGCCGTTCTTGTGAAGAGGCCATAATTAATCTCAACAATATATGCTAAATAAATGTAGCTGAACGAGCGGGTTTAAACGGCCAAAAAATATTTTAAAAAAGTTGAATAATAATAAATAAGAAAATAAATTAATAACGAAAAGCTTTATTTATAAAAAAAATAAAAAATTAAATTTTATATTAAAGTTTATATGTTTATTAAACTTAACAAATGCCAAAAAAATGATGGTAATATTTTATGTATTTATAAACTTGAAAAATTAATTAGAAAATTAACTAACAATATTTATAGAATTGTGACTAAAAACATCAATGGTCTGCGTGCGTTGTTAAAAAGTTTTCCAAATTGAATCATATGTTTAAAAATAAAATAATCTATTTATTTAAAAAAGAATAATAGGATATTAATGAAATAACCAATCAAAAGTGGGTAGTTCGCGGGTCAAACAAGTTAGCCAACTAACGTTTGGTTAACCCAACAAGTCGTCTCAAATACTAGAAGGGTAATCAAATAAATTATTCAGAAATAAAATAAATAAATGATAATGATAATTTAAATAAAATACTTGCCCGACTGTGTACGCAAAATAGTGAGATTTAAAATATAAGTAAATTGTTACTCAATTCTTATTTCTGTCTGAAAACGAAAAAACGAAAAACCTTAACAATAAAACTAGCCGAATTATAATAAACAAATGAGGACCTCGAATATTAAAAATGTTATAATTTAAATGTAAAATGTTGTGACAATCAATAGCAAAACGCTGAGATCACCGGCTACTGATAAATAGGTGAAATATTAATTATAATCATAAAAATTAATTTAAAATCAAAATTTATTTTAAAAAAACATTAAAACTGACACCCAATGAAGCGAGGTGTTACCCCCCCCCCCTTCAAAAGAACAAAGAACTTTCGCTTTTAGTAAAATATATTAAATATTGTAAAACTGGATATTAATGAGATTTGAATTTAACTTATAATTTCGCTTTATACATTATGTTACGACGCCTTACTAGTCAAATTTACTTTAAAAAATTTAAATGAATTAACGTAAGCATAAGAAAACTAATGAATTAAAATAAATTCTTATAATTATATTCTTGATAAAAATAGACAAACTTGTTTAACAAAATCCCATTTATGCTTTTATGAATGTAAAATAATGTCGTTCATAATTTTTGGAAATAAATTAATTTAAAATTCTATGAGTCGCAGATTCATTAATATCATTTAACTTGGCCTTTTTTATTCGATTATAATTTTATAGTAAAATAATGTTTTTTTTACAATTACTAAACTATAAAACAAAATAAAGATATATACCTACTATGTTTATTTAAATTTTGTAAGTCCTCAAAATGAAAAAAAAATTTAAAAATTGGAAGATTAATATATTTATAAAGTTTTAAAAAATTGACAAATTATAAATACAAAATTTCATTAAAACCCTATTTAATATTCTTTTAAAAAAATCAAATGCATATCCAAAAAGAAAAAAAGCAATATTAAATTAAATAATATCAAAGTGCTGACTTTGTGGCAAGGCAAGAATCTTCAGTTATTGAACGAAATTACTCTAAAATCGTGTAGTGTCAAATAGGTCAAAATTTAGGTAAATTTCTAATTCTGGGCCCAACTACAAACTTTATTTATTTAATGTTAAAAATAAGAAAATCATAATATTTATATGGTATGTTTGTTTTATTGTTTTTCCGCTTCCGAACATTTATTATGTCACTTTTGTCTTCAAATATGCCAGTTTACAATATTGACTACGAGCTTCTATGAAAATAGCCACACAATCCTGAGCAGAACAAAGAGCTCTTGATAAACATGAAAATATTAAATTAGTTTGCGGCAGTATTGGACAATCTGCTAAAAAATAAAAATAAAATATAAATGCTAAAAAAAATAATATTTTTTTTTACTAAATTCCATTGACAAAATGTTTTTTTCTAAAATAAAACTTGTTTTTTTTCTCAAAGAATTACTTTGATTTCTTGTTGAAATTTTGTGCTTTTTTATTATTTACGTACGATTGTCTAAAATCGCATTAATTTTTGAGTAGAAAATTTTTTAATAGACTGCTAAGAAGAAGGTGGTTAATTCTTCACTAAAGGTTTTTAATAATAATGTATTTGTTTATTTTAGTATACAATCAAATTATAGAATAAAGCACCTTTAAATTTTCAAAATAATTCATTTTTGCGAATAATTTGTATCCTAGTTTTTTGACAAAGGGCGTTTTTTAAAATTGTTTGCAATATATTTCGTGCCGTTTCTGAACAATTAGAGTGCATTTTTCAAAAAAAAAAAATTTTGCTAAAATTTGGTTAAATTAATCTCCCACAAATTGACATAAATTTTCAAAAATTCATAACTTTCTTCAACCTTAAACTGTTCTCTTGCATTAAAAATAAACAATAGAGAAAAATATGCTTAATTTTTTGAATACAATATACAGCAATCTATTTGAAAATTTTTCCAATGATTTAAGGTTTTTTAAAATTGCACTTAAAAAATCATAGCAATTTAATTGTTCATACTACCCAACCGTAGCGTATTTAATGCTCTACAAACTTTTCTTAGTGAACTCTTTTCTCAGACTGATCGGATTGGTGCTAGGTCGTTTCGTAAAAATTGCCACCATGGGCGTTACGTAAATTTGCCATGTCGTTTCGTAGATCTGCCATTATGGGCGTTTCGTAAATCTGCCACTATTATATTAATATAAAATAGATGTATATATTAAGTGCATACACATTTTTTAATTGGACAAAATAAAGGTATTGAACTTAGCCTAAGGACTTTGGATAGACATCTGGCTAAAATGAAACCTCAAAAGCCAGAAGGAAATCTAGAGAAGAGACGCATTGATTGCGATAATATTTTTTGCAGCTGACTTCATGAATTTAATCACTGTTTTATAATAAAAGTCTGTTAGTCAATTAAATTAACATGAATTTATCGTTTAAGTTTTTTATGTTGGTCAGTTCGAATTTTTGGAGAGCAATTCAAAGGGAAGGCAAATTGAATAGAAAGTATAATGGAAAATTTACTACCTACATCATTTCAGAATTATATTTTTAGATATTTGTTAATAAAATTTTAATTCCTTTTGTTCGATAAAAATGTTTATATATTTATATATATAATATTGGCGAATTTACGAAACGCCAATAGTGGCAGTTTTTACGAAACGCCCTGGCGAATTTACGAAACGCCCCTTGATGGCGAATTTACGAAACGCCCATGGTGGCAGTTTTTACGAAACGATCCAGCACGGGTCGGATTAAGTGGAAATTTTTTGATATCAGGGCAAGCATTTTTATTTAAATAACAGACTTATAAAATATTATCTCAATAAAATCACAAATTAATGTTTTTAGTAATGAAAATTTTTACATTAATTGCAAACTCAAATAAATCGAGGCTAAAAACTTAAAACTATATAATTTTTTAAATTATTGTTGATCGTCATTGATTTTAAAGAATTAATAAATGTGCTCTTATTTTAAAATTCTACAATAATTAAATTTAAAAGTGT
This sequence comes from Globodera rostochiensis, assembly GCA_018350325.1. NCBI lineage: Eukaryota > Metazoa > Nematoda > Chromadorea > Rhabditida > Heteroderidae > Globodera > Globodera rostochiensis. The sequence goes on from JAEVLN010000032.1 coordinate 296,699, forward strand.
AAGTTATACAATGATTAATTTAGAAAAATAGTTGTAAATATTTATTTTTAATAATAAAGAATATTTAATCAGAAGTTACCAATCCTTCTCTCAACTTAAAACCACACAATTATATTCGTTCCGTATTGAGATTGAGAAAGAGGGTCAGAAGGTCATCCTGATGAATTACGAGAAGATTTACGAGGCGTGGATAGATCGGATTCACGTATACTTGGACCACTATTAAGGTTAAAAAAATTTTTAACATTAACTATATATTTCACAAAAAATAAACTATAAAGCTTGAAGAAATTAGTAATATGTTAATTTGAATAAAGAATCGAACGAAAAAAAATAAAAAACAGTGTTATGGACTGAAAAGTAAGCCAACAAATAGTACAGATTTCTGAATTAATAATGCTTGTAAAATATTTACCTGTCAAATAACTCAATATTAACACGGTCCAGCCTGAATTCTCAAAAAATAAATATTGTAAATAATATGGAAAGCAAAATTTATAATAAAAATAAATAAAGAATGGAAATTGAATGCATAAAATGTATCAAAATGAATGTGAAAGGCAATAAGATGAGGAATAAATTAAGGTAATAAAATGAACAGAATAAAAAAACGATAAACAAAGCTTTTTAATTTAAAATAAAGCAAAAAGCAAAAGATTTTATTCCTATAAAATATTAATTAGAAAGAATATACTTTTTGTGAAAAAAATCGAATTTTTTTTTTAAATTCAAAAAAAGTACCGTAATTTTAAAATTTTGTTCTGAAATTCAAAAATCGGCAAAATCCATCAAAATTTTACACAATTTTCTTAGCAATAAAAAAGTTTTGGCATTGAATTTTTATATTTACACTCCTAAAAAAATTCCTGATTTTTCAGCTTTATTCCCGAATTTTGGGTTTAACAGGTGGCTACCCTGATTTAATATTTTTCATAGATTTATGTTGACTGGTCAGAAAAATGCTTTCAAAAAACTTTTATTAAAAAATTTTAAGAAAATCGGAAATTTGGGCATTTTATTATGTTTTCTAAAATTTTAAGGTTTTGTACAAAATTTGGGTTTTGTCAACCCAAAAAATACCAAAACCAAAAGAACCTCAAAAATATGGTTTTGTTCAAATTGACCAAAACCCAAAAGAAACCAAAACCAAAAGAATCCCAAAAAATTTGTACTGTTTGTGCTGAGTTTCCGGTCTCTATTAATAACATTGTTCTCAAAATGAATAAATTAATAGAAAATTAATCAAAAAGAAACAAATCGAAAGCAAATTCCAATGAACATTAGTTCGAAAACAGAACAATTTTTTGGAAAAGAGTTGGGCTAACGTCAAAAAATCTGAAATATTCCGACAGGAAGCACTTTTGCCGACATTATCAACAAAAAAAAACTAGCAATCAAATTTTCTTCAATTTTAGTTCTCGGCATTTTCATCTTTTGGCATTTTCCACCCTTCGAACTTTGAAGAAAGAAAGCTATCACTATTTCCCTTCCTTTGTTTTCTTACTGTCTCTATTTTCTCTGTTCAATTTCACTCCCTCCTTTCTTTTGCCACTTCTTCCCTCACTCTTTTCTTCTTTCATATTTCTCTCATTCCAACGCCAATGGACATTACGCAGCAAATAGCCAGCGAGTGGCTGACGCTCAGCGACGCTTACGCCGCAGCCTTTGCGCTTTTTCTCTCTAACTGTCGCCTTTTCTCTCCCTCCGCATGCTCTTCTCTCTCTTTCTCGCTTCTCTCTCCGCCCACCTTCTCGTGCCTCTTTTCTTTGCTTCTTCTCTTGCCCATACAACTCTGCGTCTCTTCCTTCCCATTTCTCAAAACAGTTTACTAGTATTGTTTAATGAATTATAATTTTTAAATTGCATTATTGTTAGCTTTACCAAAATCAAAATACTCTAACCGTGTCAAGATGATTTAATTAATCAAGTTGTAATTATTTTATTTATTATTCGTAATACAGAATTGTATCTGAATAAAATGTTCCGCACGGGTTTATTTGAAGTTTAGTATGTCACAGTTCTTGTTATGTCAAAGAGCGTTAGTGTGCTTTTGTTAAAGCATTTTTTTAAAATTTATTTTATTTTTCTATATAATTATTTACACTTTATCTGTTATAGTAAAAACAAACTAGTATCAATAATATTCTTATGATTATTTTATATTTGATTTAAATTGAATTTTAGTATTCAATCAACACTCAAAATATTTATTTCATCCATGGCACGTCCCATTTCCTTATCGAAATCTTCGAAGATTAAATTCTCGTTGCACATTTCGACTGGCAACCATTAAATTAGATTATGAATAAATTTGGTTACATTCACTTTTGAGTCATAATTTTATTTTTAAATTAGCTGATTTAATTTTTATTAATATTCCTCATTTTGTTAATGCTAATGTCAATAAGAAAGAAGTATATTTAAACATTTTCTTATTACTGAAAATTCGCGTGAAAGAATTAACTAATTAATGCCATTGTAAATCCATAACATGCTCTTGTCTGGTGATTTTCTCCCAGGGTGATGATTTCGAATTTAATTAAAATATTTTGGATTTAAAATAAGAAAATTTTATATCTTTATATTGGGTTTTGAATTTAAAATAAATTTCAATCAAATATTTAAATCATAATGCAATATTTTAAATAATTGGTTTATAAATCAGCTTCAACTATTTTTTCTTTTTCATTACTGATTACTTACCTTCATATTGTATGCTCATTATCAATTACTTAGCATTTACATAATTAGAAAATAAAAATAATTTTACAAAAGAACGCAATTCGATAATCATATATTTTTTTTATACAATTTATTTGAGTTTAATTATTCTCATTTGCAGAAATTTTTGTTATCATTTAACAATTAATTAAAAATGGAATGGAGAAAAAATTAACAATTACTTTATAAAATGTAGAATTTTTAATTTTTGCACTGCTTTAATTTATTTTAAAATAAGAACTTTCATTTATTTGACCAATCAATTTTTTTGTACGCTCCAAAATTTTATTAAATTTTAAATTAATTATTTTTAGGAAATTTATGCCAAGTTCGCGCTGATAGTGAATTCAAGTTATCTATAACTATTATCGATTCTCAAAAAATAAAATTTTCCTTTTAACAATTTTTGTATTTTAGTTTGAAACAATTTAAAACATTTTGTATTATTTAGATTATTTTAAAATTTTTACAAAACTGTATTTCAGATCGTTTGATATCAATTTATTAATTATTTAAATATAAATTCCAATACATTAAAAAGTGTTATTTGGCTTTTAATGAAATTATTTATATTGCGCCCTGTTTAATAAATAAATATAATTTTGTCAAATTATTCGATGTTTATCACCAACTGCCGGCATGAACATGATTCCTCCATTGAATTTATTGACGTTCTCTTTTGCTTACGGTTTTGAAAATTTTAGGGACTACGCCTTTGAATCAATGCATCATTTTGACTTCAAGCGCCACTTCGAACAGAATTTGGTTGCGCCAAAAGTATACGGCCTTCTGATTCTGCAGTTGTCTTTACTGTAATATATAATATTATTTTATATTTGGTAATTTACTATGGTTTGTTTTGCTTTTTTGGATATTTTTTCTTCTATTTGTAGTTTAATTTTAATGCTAGATGACAATATACAGCAACTAATTAATATTTTAAGTTTTATGGCTAAGGTGTAGATGGGTAATAGCCGAATCCAGCATCCATGAAAGCACGTCATTTAATTGGTAGTTTTATACTTGGGATAAAATAAATTTTTCTATAATTCATTATCATGCAATTCAGTTTTTTTTAGTGATGAGTTTTTATATTAGTTTGGTTTTATTTGTTAAGTTTTTTACTATTTCTTATAGAAGAAAAGTTTTTAGTTTTTTAAATTACTATTTGGACGAATTAGCTCACCAATTATTGTTTATTTGTTACTTAATTGCGATCTAATTCTTTTTAAATTGTATTATCTTTTTGCGTTATATTATAATTTATAAAATAAAATTGTTTATCCGACGTCTTCAAAAATGATAAGAACTTTGAAGTTTGAGCAAATAAATACACAAATACATTCAATTTAATTTAATAATTTTTTGCTGTTTTGAAACTTTTAATTTTGTTTGGGACCTTTGTAAAAATGCGCGAAATTTTCGCGCACTGAGCGTTACATGGCTTGAATCGTAGTTTTTTCATAATATAAAATGCCAAGTGCAGAATTTTTTTTTTTGCATTAATTATAAAAAGCAACCAACCTTCATTGACTGTACACCATAATAATCATTTTTAATTTATTATAAAAATAAACTTTTAATCATAAAGACTTTTATTCAAATTGCATCAATTGAACAATTTCACAATAAATAAAATTAGCTAAAATAAACAGTCAACGAACCATTTTTATTCATAATGGTAAATAAGTTAAAATATAAATGAAATAAAAATTACAAATTTTAATCAACAGCCGTGGTAAGTTTTTTTTAGTAGAAAGGAGATTATTGAATTCTAAATATTCAAAATTTGAAACCAAAATGTAAATATGTACAAACAAACAAAAAACAAGTGACAATCAGCTGGATAAAGTCTATAATTAATTTTATAAAATAATCCGCGCCGATATATTTAAACTTTAATTTAAACAAATTTTACATATTCAATAAATAAGCAAGCGCAAATATTCCGATCCCGGGGCAATACCATAGCATTGTGTGGATGGGACAAGAGCAGTGCCCTTCAGAAAGCAGTCCTCAACCGCTACCATTTCATGGCTTGTAAGAACATTTTTGTTGAAAATTAAACCATTTCAATTTCAGGCTGGCAATGGATGTGATGAGTAAAGTAAATTTGTAATATTTAATTTTTTCAATTTTATTTATAAAATTTACATTACTTTAAGAATATGAGTCATTACTTACGCTTTGTTAGTTTGTTATATTTAAATTTAATTGTTATTGTATTTATGAAGCCGTTACAATTTTGGCTTTTTCTTTATAAGTTAACAGACGTAGCGCTTGCATATATATTCAACTTTTTTCAGCTAATTGCTGTGTTGGCAACCCGGTCTGCGACAGCTCGATTTAGAGAGCCCTTTTATATTTAACAAATTTTATTAATAAAAATAATTGTTATTGATGAATTTTTAACTTTTGACTTATAAAACTTTCTTTAAAAAAACTTTAATAAATTATTAAACGGAGTAAATTTGCAATAAAATTTCTATTTTAGGATTTACGTTCAAGCGGTTTATGTTTTTATAAAAGTAGTGATTTTTTTATTTGCATTTACAAAGAAAATAAATGTTGCAAATGATTTTAAAATATTTTTATAAAATAAATAAAATATTCGGTTAATAGAGAGATTTTATGTATTAGATTAATTTAGAATTATAAACTTATAATTTTCAAACTTGTTCGTCAAAATTCAAAGAGAGTCTCATTTTACAAGAAGCTTGTGAATCTAAATATATAAAACTTTAATAACACATCTTTATTTAATAATTTTAAGTAACAAATTATTGTTGAGAATTCATTACAGAATTAAAACTCGCATCGAATATCAAAACATGAAAAACGGCTTCACTCACAAAAATAAATTTAAAATGAACAGTTGGCGTAAACTTTAAGCTGTTCTAAGAAATCAAACGGGTTAAAACCTCACTTAAAATAGGCAAATTTTTAAAAATAACGTAAAAAAGTTCAAACTCTCGAGCTTGGTAACAATGTTTAAACCATAAATATTTGCACACTTTTGACAAACAATTAGGCCAAAGAAAGCCGTCTCTACACATATACTAACCGCAAGAGTTAGCACATATGTAGAGTGCGATGTGCACTGGAAGTGCGGCGTTTAATGTGAATAATTATTTTCACAAAAAACGGCTGGCAGCAATTGCCAATCAATAAATAGCCTCCCCCAACCCTCCCCCCCCCCTTTCCGAACAACGTTCCCCAGCAGGTAGATGCAAATGGCGAGCTCTTATTTTTCGATTTTTGTAATGTATTATTTTATGCTTTAAAGAAAATCAAATGTTATTTAAACTTTTTTAAAGTGTTGATTTTTTCTTACAAAGAAATGAATTGCAGTCGAACTCTTACAGACCCGATAAATTATTCGACCAAAACTATGAAATACAATATCATCAATGAATAATTCGCTTCTGAAGATATCGCTAGACCATCTCAAAAAAATAATCAAGAGGCAATGCTCAGAAAGGCATTATAAATGAGTTATTCTATGTTATTTTTTACATATTATTCATACAAAAAAAAACAATTTAATATTGAAAATATTTCAAAAAATAAATTAAATTTTCACTGTTTTTATTGATAAAAAATTTAACAATAAATATGCATTAATTGTTGTTTAAAAATTGTCTACTTTTAACTTTTTCACAAACTGAAAACGTAAAACTTGATTTATTTCAGCAGGCTAAGATTTACTTTGATTAACACTTTAATGATATAAATAACAACTTAGTTCAATCAATTTAATGATTATTTAAAAAAAACAAATTTCCTAATTCAACATGTGCGCATTTCCTTTCCGCGCTTGCCACATGAAGCATTGAAAAAAATAAAAATAACTGGTTGAGGACTATTATGTAAAAAATTAATGATGCCTTTCAAAAAAGAAGAAAGATGCGAAAAACCTCTACATAATAAAAGCTACTAGCCGTCTATTTAGGATAATATTCTTAAATACTTTTGATGTTTGACAAAAAATAAATAAAAATACTCGGGATCTGTTTTTTACATTGAAGTCACATCACAATAATTTGATATTATTTTTATATATTTATTATTAATTGGGTTATCGAACTTCTGCAATCATTAAAAATGTTAAATGATTACAAAGACAACAAATGAATAAAATGCTTAATGATAAGTACAAAAATTGAAAATCAATAAAATTTAAACAATTAAAAAAAATAATGGCGCGTCCTGCTCCAGTCCTGAGGGGCTCCGGCACATATCTTGTGTCATCAGTCATGAAAAGCTGATATCTCATACAATTGAATATGGCTTTAGTTATTAAATTATAAAAGAAAACTATAAAATAATATTTATAACAAAAATAAAAGCAATTCAACTGCAAAAAAAATTATAATTCTGGGCATTAAAATAACTTTATTTGCAATGATTTATAAATCTAAAAAGTGATTTTAAATAAGATTTGGTAAAAACAATCACAACACTACAAAGTAAAATTTTATTTTTATTTTGTTATAAGTTCTAAGTAAATTTTAATATATAGGCGAATTACTCGGCAACCCTTAAATGGAAACACGCACCCAAGATCGATATAATCATAATCATTCATTCATGAAAATTAAATTAATAAATCATAATTAATAAAAAATCAAGAGATAAATAATTTAGCAAATATTAAAATTAAAATATTTTTAAAATAAAGTTAATTAAATATCAATTCTTAAAATTCTAATCAACTACTAATAAATACACATTTAATAAATTAATTTGGTGTGCTGGCGGTGTGTGTTCCTTGCGTCAAACTTCGTAAAATTTTTGGAGAACACAATATAAATGTGTGATTTAAATGAAAGAAATATTAATTAATACTTCAAATAATAAATTAACTATAAAAAAAACATATCTATAAAATTATTAACTGCTGCAATAATTCTATCACATGTTGAAATGCTCTAATATTGCTTAAATAATTTTATTTGAAAATAATCCAAGAAAAGTGCATTTGGAGACAGACGATGGGAAATAGAATGTTCACCTTCGTCGACAACACAACAATCGAGTGGGAGTTTGAAAGTCATTTCTAAATAAAATTACTTATCGCTTCTTTTTTTGAGAGAAATTATGGGTGTACCTTAATTTCTAAAAGGGAAAAATTAATTGATTAAAAAAAATAAAGAAAAGAAATTTATAATACATGATTTTGATTAATATTCACAAATTCGAATGTTTCAAAGAATGCAAATTTACATGATTAATTATGCAAAAGTTAGTATAAACAAAAAATAGACATCGAGTTGTGGGTGACTTGTATTCAATTAGCGTACCGTCAAAATCACAATCGCGACGCAAAAAAGCAGGAATCATTTTTGTCATACTAGAAGTGTTACACGACGAATCCCGCCCCAAATTCGCCCCGAATCCCTT